>QJPP01004783.1:0-100386 GCA_003996215.1 Jaltomata sinuosa
GTGTTGTGCACCACATTCATAATCGGGAGGCTGTGAAAGTGCACCTACCTTGAAAAGATTATTGTCATGTAGGAAATAACCTACCGTCAATTCCATAAAAAACTCTTTCCAAGCTCAACTAAGAGACCAGTGTCAACCATAAATTGTACACTGGGCAAATTTTGAGGACTGCCTCAAAATTTACCATAATCCTCTATTCAGGACTGCAACCGCCCTAATTCCCATTTCCTTAGGGATACGTAGGCAGCTCAACTTCGAGCATGGCCGTACCCACTCCATCCATGCCAAAATCATCTTCCCCTTTTACCGCGAAAATACCAGTGTCGACATAAAACCAACACTGGGGCAAATTTTGAGGACCTCTCAAAATTTTTGAACTACATTGGCCTGATTCTCGTGAAACCCGAGATATGTAGGCAACTCAGAGACCAGAGTTCGGTCGAATTCATAATGACAATAACCTTTCTCTTCCTAGGAACGACCTTTCCAAAATTTGATTTTTTTCCAGTCAGGACAAAATTGGCTTTACGTCAACATCTTCGCCCAAAGACTCTTTCATCATCTCTGTTCGAAGAGGGGCAAGTTGTTGACACCCAATTTTGGCCCTCCTTTTTCCCATAATTAATTTTTATATGCTTCTTAATCCCGAGGATTTTTCCAAAATAATTTTCTTATTTCTATATTAATTTTTTATAAATTTTGGCACCAATAATCATTTTTTAAAATGATTTCCTTTACTTTTTATAATAATAATTACTAAAAATATTGTATCTTATAAAATCACCCCAAAAATATTTTATAATTCATTCTTTTTAACAAGATATCGGTATAGTAACTTTTATTTCAAAATGAAATTTTGTCGTATCGCTATAGTATTTCCTAAATACAGTTCTATCAATTGAGGATTACGATTATGCGTACCAAAATTATGTTTAAGTCAACTATATACGTATTTGAAAATTAATTGGGATGAAAGAAGGCATCGTTAAATTAATTAAGTGGAAAAACGATTAGGGAAAATTGAATTTTCCTACCAAATTAATTCATTTTACCAAGTTTTGGGCCAAATCCTTATTTGTTTCAGCCCAAACCATCCTAAACCACTACCCAACCACCCGACCCAGCCCAACATCGCCTAAGCCCACTACCCAACCACCCGACCCGGCCCAAACTCCCAACTAAACACACCCTAATTCTTTTCTCTTCCCCACTTTCATCCAAACCAAACAAACCCCTAATCCCTTCCATTCTCAACCCCAAGCCGACACCCCCAAACCCCCACTTCGTCCACTCTCAACCCCAACTGCCGACAGACCACCCCCACCCCCAAAAAAACCTCACCTCACCGTCGCCCTCACCCCCAAGACCCGCCGGATTTTGCGGGCAGACGGCGACAACACCCTCTCCATCACCTCACATTGTCCCTTCCCCTTTTCGGAGGCTTTTTGTAGCCTCGAAAAGGTCGCCACCGCCGGTTGCAGACCTCGAAAAAGAGGAAACCCAGCTGTTCACCGACCGTCCGAGCCCCACACCGCCGACCCGTCACCATCATCTTTCAAATCCGCCTGAAAAGGTAGGCATCTCATCTCATCTTTTCTTCAGATTTCATCTTTTTTCTTTTGCAACTTGGCTTTCCAAGAATTCAAATTTTGAATTCTTGGAAAGAGCCGTTTGAGCCTTCAACTTTGGCTATAAAAGGACCCTTGGGTTTCCATTGAAAAGGGGGGGACACACAAAGAAACATACACACCGACACACACAGAGAGACACGGACCAAAAATCAGAAAAAGATCAGAAACTAAAATCACAAACAACTCACACCAAATTATTCTCTGATTGTTCACTGTCGATTTCCATATACTCATTGTTCGTTTTCCTCTTGTTGTCTTGTTTGCTATTCGGAATCGGAGTCGGAATAGCTAGTTTGAAACTCGACACTTGACGGCCTCAATCGCTGCCCAACACAAGGTAAATTCTACTCCGCCTAATTACTTTATATTTGGTTTTGTGTGATCCGTTAATTGTGCGAGTTTGTTTTTTTTTTGTTGTTGTTTGGCTGATTTTAGGCATAAGAATGCGAAATGAAAATCAGTTCTAGTCGTTTGTTTTAGACCATGTGTTTATGAAGTGCTTATAACTCAAAACTCGATTTAATTGTTTAAATGGTGTTGGCTGTTTGGTACGAATTATGGGATAAGATTTGAAGTAAGTAGCGGTCGGGTTGTTCGGTTGTATTTATAATTGATGGTGTATTGGAAGAACATTTATAACCTTGAATTAGCTTGAAATGAACCTTAGGAGGCTTCGAGTTTTCCGGGTATATACAGCTGAATGTTCTAAGGATATTGTTGTGAGCATGTGATGACTATAAAGTTAGTCGATTAAATCATTAACTTAGCCTCGATCTTTGTATTGTGTTCGTTATCATTTTCTTTGGTTTGTTGGTTGATTTTCGTTTGAGTTTTAAGCATGTAAACAAAGAGGGAAGGTTACTGATTTTGTTAGTTGAGAATGTTAAAACCACTTTGATGACTTATTTGGGATTGGTTTATATTTGTCGTACTTGTTCTTGCTTTAATAATCCATACTACAAGTTTAAAAAAAATGAATTACTTACTTGAGAAAAAGAGTTTATAAATTTGATAAAGAGGGCTGAAGAACTTTCTTTCTTGTTTGTTTGCCTTTAAATATGATAGGAGTTTAAAACTTGAGCAATCTGCCAATATTTGCACAAGAGTTGTGAGAATTTTCCCAAGACTTTCTCCTTTGAAATATTTTTGTTTTATTACCATTTGTAGTCTGAAACATAGCAATTTTTCAAGAGGTTTGTGCTTAAACTAAGGATTAGCAGTTCGAAATTCTGTTTTGTTCACGAGTTGCTTCCTGCTTAAGTTCTAGGAGCATACGAAATGTCCCATCTTGCCTTGTCTTGTTCACAACTATATGTAGCAGCTTTTATGTGAATCTATAGGATATATGTGAAGAAAAAGTTTTGTTTAGGAAAACAAAGTTAACAATAAAATCGGTCGATTAATCGGTAACTTAACTTCAGCCCTCGTATCATATTTATTATCATTTTCTTTGGGGGCTGGTTGATTTTGTTTTGAACTGGAAAGGATATATGTATACTATGGTTGTGTTTTCTTAAGTTTCAAGTTCTTAAGGCAAAGGTTTCAATAATTTCATCACTTTGCTCTTTAAGATCCCGGGAAGTTTGATTAGATAGACTCCAGAATGAAACTAATATTTGCAACCTGTGTTCTTATTTATTTTCAGTCCTCGGGATATTAAAGTGTATCTCGTGTGATCATTAGTCCGTGTTAGGATCCGAAAATGAGTAAAGTCCCGAAAAAGTGATTTTTAGGATAGAGGAGTAACATGTTATGATTATATTTTTGGAGCTCGTTTATATTGTGGTCCTGCTTGTGTTCTAACCTCGCTTTAAACGCCTCAGTCTTAGTAAAAAATGGATAAATTAGTGTGTATTGGCAAAAATAGTGTGTTGGCTATATTTTCATCACTTTGGTTTTAACTCGGGATCTATTTCGGGAATACTAGCTTAAGGAATTTATCATGAGCTAATGTAGCAGTTTGGTTCCTTTTTGATCCTCCCGTCACTAAGTGTTGCCTTACTTTTGAGTTAATTTGTTCGTAACGCCTTACTGTTTGAGGTGATTTGTTCATAGCTACTTATTTAATTAAAGTGAATGAAAAAATAATAATAAGGTTTTATATTACTACTTGTTGTGTACTTTGTTTTCCAATAATCGACTAGTGTTGAAGATGTTCGTTTTGCCTAAGTTCTTTTCGGATTCGTCTCATGTTAGTTCGTTTGTGCTCTAGTCAAATAAATTCGATCATTTGCTAAAAATGAAGCAAAATATGGTTATATGTCGTCTTTCATATATGCTTGTGTATTTACCGAATAACATGTTTGTTTTCCTTGTCACTTTATTATTAAGTTTGGCATATTTCTATATTTTTGTAAACTTTGTTATGCAAGTTATTAATCCTTATCACCTTTCTTTGTTTCATGTACACCCCGGAGAGTTGGAGTTCTCATTTGAAACTCAATCTCGGCCCAAATATGTTTTGGGTCGAACAACTATTAGGAACTATCGCGGTGTTCGGAGTCACTCATTAGGAGACTAGTTCCTCCGTAGGAACTTAACATACTTAGTCCTTTATTTCCTATATGCTTTCTTATTACTTGAATTTGTTTGACTAACCTTGTATTGTTTGGGTATGCATTTTTGTGACTTCGATTAACGTTTATTCTTCGGCTTACCATTTTGTTTGGATGGTGTATTTAGTTTGAAATTGTGAAAGAGAATTTCCTCCCCCCCTTTTAAAATTAGGCAAATGTTTTTGGGTTTCCCCATAAAATACTTTAAAATTAGTGTTCAAACACTTTCAAAAAATAAAATAAAAATATAGTAGTGATAAATGGTGAATAGTGCAGATTTTAGGATTAATTAATTTAGGCTTTGTTTCAAGAAAAACTTGTTAACTCGCGGTAGATTTTCAAAAAACATTAATTAGCGATTCAACTTATTTCAAACAAATATTTAGTCATTCTTAGGCTTTAAACTATAGAATGTTTTATCTAATTTAGGCAAGCCTCCTTTATATTTATTAATAACTTATGTATTCTCTTATTCTAACACCAATATTTTACAAATATTTTGCTATACTCTATATGTATATATTTTCAGATTTTCAGATTTTTGAAGCCTAAAAATGCAAGGTATATATGTCATCTACTACAAGGTATATATATTTATATTTTTACTTATCCTTCTTCCTACTTTAATTATACATATATTATTTTATCATAATTACATTTACGTACATAATACTTTCTTTCATATTCAATGCATGTTCATTTTTACCTTACGAATAAAAGTCTCCCTTACATGAAAACAAATAATTCTCGTTCTCTACTCAATTTTCAAATTATTCTTTTACATGAAATATATTTACAAAACAAATATGATTTCCTCTTATATCTTTTTTTCTATTACCAATATATTTCTTACATACTTTTACTTATCCAAATCTTTTAAAATAATAAACTTTTCACATGATTTCCTATATTTTAAATATACATACGTCATCTTTACTTTCCTTTTAATAAACATGTCATAAACTTTTTCTCAAACTTCAAGAACTACATATACTTTACTTTACAAAGGTATATTTGTTATAAATAATATCTTTCATCTTCTTAGCCTTTTAAGCATATTCTTACAAATCATAAAGTTCTACATACTTTAATTACAATTACGATAAAAGTATTGCTATCAAACTTTCATATATTTTGGCATGTATGTACATATGTTTCATCTTTTTTACCATAAGCATACTTTATATTTTTTGCCTATTGTAGTAGCATGTGTCATATACTTTGAGTTTTTCTTTAAATTAATAAACCATGTTTTTATCACCTTTTAGCAAATAATGGACAAATAATTTTCCCAAATATGTTTCTAAAACTGAGTTTAAGGACTATCTTCGGATAGGCTCTGAAGGGTGCCTAACACCTTCCCTTCGAGTAACCAAAACACTTACTCAGAATCTCAAACGTTTTCGCAGACTAAAAACAGAGTTTTACATACAAAATGGTTTCCTAAGTTTCCTAAAATTTAGGTGGCGACTCTAAACCCTTTTCCAAAACAAAGGCATGAAAGAGCCGGATGTTGCAAGCATATTTTGGCCAGTTTCAAAATAGGGCGCGACAAATGGTGTTTGAGTACTCAGAGTTACAGCGATATTCTCAGAGTTTAGGGCTTAACCGGTGGGTTCGAGCTTCATGGTAAGCTTACCACACTCCTTGCAGAGGATTGGTTTTAGTTTTGGTCTGTTGGGCAGGTTGCCCTGGTTCTTTCGCTTCTAGTTGACTCAGACTTGGCATGGTGCAACAGTTGGGTTCGTTCTATAGTTCAAAAGTTTCTTCGTCAACACAAGGTATTCATATGTGCCTTTCCTAACTTTGCTGTGCAGATTTTCAGCTGCATTCAGATGGGTTGTTCAGTTGGGTTCTGTTATTGAGTTTGATGTTAGACAAAGTGTTCGTTCGTTGGTTGATGGCCAGTCGGTCCAGGTAACTCCAATCTTTGGTAATATACTACGGGTTGTTATCTTGGATGGAAAAAGTTAGTAGACTACAACTTGACTTTGATAGGACTTGAGTATAAAGGGTGACTTCATTTGTGACAGAATATAAGTGGGAACTGTAGATCTTCGGTGTGTCAGTTGATGCTTCAAGGGTGGTTTAGTGTTCGACTTGTGTGCAACTTCTTGTTATGGCGTGGAAGGATTCTGTTCAGAATAAAAGAGATTTGTGGATCAACGGGTTCATAAGTTGGAGTTTTGGGTTGATGACACTTCTGGTAAATTTGGTTGTGGTTTTGAAGGTTCGAGTTTTGTATGTTGACCATCGTGCTTCTATGGTTTTGGTGTTGTGTCAGTGCTTCCGTTTGAGATTCTCGAGGTTCAGTATGGGTTGGCAGGACTTTGGAGTTTGGAGGTAAATCTTGGAATCTAGCTTGGCTAGTAATAAGTTTAGGCTTGGTTGCTTTCTTTGGTTCTTTTTTGTTGGGTGCCGTCCGGTCGTGGAGGCTACCTGGGTTGTCCGAGAGAGAGTAGTGCGGGCTTTGTATCCGGTGTTCTTGTAATCTTTAGTCTATCCTTCTTTCCTAAATTTTGGGGATGAAAGTCTTTTTATTAGTCGATGATGTAATGACCCTTCCAGACATTATGTGTTTTTTCCCTTCTTGTACCATTAGAGCTTGCTTGTAGCGGCCCCAAGTCATTTATGGCTTGCTGGGACCAGTAGTTCGATGCCCGGGCCATTTGTTTGGTCTTTTTTTGGCCGTTCTTTGTTTTAGAGCTTTAGGCTTTTGAAATCGTTGACTTCAGTCAACATTCTTGGTGAACGTGCTCGGAATCAAATTCCGACAGTTTTGTTAGCTCTGGAGCATGGACTTTGGTCTAGAGAGACCCTTGGTCGAGATCCGGGGGCTTTTCAGGTTGGAATTCTCTCTCGTTCTGTGTTTTCAAGCTAGTTGGGCTTGTTAGGTTGACTTTGGTCAACATTTAGAGAAGACAGTCTCGGATGAAAATTCCGCTAGCGCTGTTAGCTCCGAAATGTCGAGTTTAGGATAGAGGGACTATTGGTTTAGGCCCCGAGGCTTCCGTACTTGATTTCAGCCCTTGAATTCTGCTTTGGGAATTATTGGCCTAAAGGTTGATTTTGGGCGTGGGTCCCACTTTTTGTTTAATCGACCTCCGATGAGATTTTCTCTAATACCATTAGATCCAGAATGCCATTTCTAGTTGAATATCTCAGGTCGTTTTTGTTCTTGGGACCCCGAATGTGTTCCTGGGGACCCAAAATGCCAAATCCATGCCTTGGCTTGTTGCTTCAGTGGGAGTCTGCTGGTATGGCGCCGTGGCGCCAGGGCCAGTGCCCCTGTGCCTGCGCCAAGGACAGCGCCCCTGTGCTGCCACCCGCTTCAGCATGCCAACACCAAAACGGGGTGTTTTGGAGCCCATTTGGTGTCCGATTCTTCTAAATTATAGGCATGTGCTCCGGGGATGGTGGGGAACACGTTGGTGTTTTTTTTGTTTCTGATTTTGGGTTATGGGGTCCACAGGCTCGTTTGTGACCCATATTTTGACCCGATTATGATTATGGCATTATGGGTATCGTTAGTCTTATTTTGACTTGTAGATTACTGTTTTGATATTAGTTTCGCAATTTAGAGCTTTCCGGAGTAGTTCGAGCATGAGCAATGCAGTTCCCGTAGCTATCCATCGGACGACAGGTAGGTTATGGCTTTCCCTACCTAGACTCTGCGTATATAGGCTATAACTGCATTAATTAGCATCCTTGGGCGGGTTGTCATAGGTTGGTACCCCAGACCTTGTCCGCCTTTTTCTGTCTGTTTATTTCATACATTGTTTGTAGTATTCGCGTAGTATTGTATATTACCTTTGTGGTCCTATGTGGCCTTGTACTGACTCTGGAACATAGATGGTGGGGTTATTTGGGAATGTCCGCGATGTCCCGTACATAGAGATATCCTTTTAGGCTGGTTATGTCTGCTGAGTAGCTGATGGGCCTATGCAGGGCTGATAGGAAATCTTTGTGTGCCGCTGGGCTAATTTATATTGGTGTGCGAGCATATCATCCATGGAAAAGGTTTTCCCTGCTTGTTTTACTTCGGTTTGGGCTGCGAACCACTATAGATGGTTTTTCCTAAACTTGCATGGCCCCGGGGTCCATTTTTGGTATAACCTAATGATGGCATGCAATTTTGGATGATTTCACACCTGATTTTCTACTGATACTAGGCCCTGCTGGGCGGAGTACTACACTTGATTTTCTATTGATACTAGGCTCCGCTGGGTACTACACTTGATTTTCTATTGATACTATTCTCCGCTGGGTAGAGTATACACTTGATTTCCCACTGATACTAGGCTCTACTGGGCAGAGCACTAGACCTGATTTCTGACTGATTTAGACCCGACTACGCTTTGGGCACCCTTTGAGAGGGTTATTAAAACTTTTACGACTGATTTAGACATGAGTATACCTCGGGAACCCCTTGAGAGGGTCTTTTGAGATTACTACTACTGTTTTAGACCCGGTTCAATCCCAGGCACGCATATTCGAGATTTAGCCACTGTCTTGAACCCGAACTTATTTCTGGATGACAAGTTAGAGATTTCACATTCGTTACATTATATGGTCAGGGACCTCCATGGGCCCTCAGTTCTGGGGCCTGGCAAGGAGTCGGGTGCACCGGAGGAGGGGTATACAGTGTAGGATGAGGTATAGCGGGTACGTCCCACCATGGGTCCTCCTACCAAAGTGCTGGGAAGAGGTGCATACAGAGTTATTATTACTGATTCCATCATTATCACATCATCATGCATATTTCGCTCGAATTCCACCTTTGTTTGCTGTGTGTTCAGTGTACGCTCTGGTTATATGGGCGGCCGGAGGGTTTGTTTTCACTTGATTGTGTTCCTCGATTGTATGAGTGGCCGCTGGGAATGTAGGTAGATTATATTTACTCCTGTCTTTATTTAGAAGCTTGTCATGGCTTTCGTTTCGGATGGATTAGCAAGTTTTAGCCTGTTGAGGCACCGTCCTTGGGACTGAGATTATTGAGGGGCTTGTGGGTCCCATCTTTTTGAGATTTCGATTTCATAGCTTTCTGTGCGATTGTGGGGTTCGATTCTTGTTTCATCCTGGTTTGAGTATAAGTTTGATACTCTTGGGTTAGTTATTCAATCTTAGGCTTGACTGGTGAGTGGTTTATGGCTATTTTTCCTTGGTATTGATATCTTAGGCTTGTTTCTATTAGTATTTGATTTCTTGCTCGATTTGTTGGTTTTCTTCTCTTTTTTCTGTTAAATTGAGGTTACCGATATACCGCCCATCTCCTTAAATTCTCTTTATTTACTTAATTTATTGCTGCAAGGATTCCAGGAGCATTCTTCATCCTTACACCTGGGTTCCTATGCTATGTATATGCATGTGCTAGCATTTTTGCCTTGACTCTTGGTTGTCTATTCTCCAAGCTAGTTTTCATGTGCTTTATCCATTGTTTTCCGTGACTGCTTTCTTGCTATCTGCTATTTACTGTTTTTATATCTTATATGCGCTTAGTCGGCCGATGATACCTACTGAGTACCCATTGTCTTGGTGCTCATACTACACTTCTGCACTTTTTTGTGCAGATATTAGTTGAGCTTTCGCCCTTGACCGCGTTGGAGACTCGTGCAGCTTTTGGACATTTGAGACTAGGGTAATCGCCTGCCGGTCATGGATTGTCTACATCTCATCTTGTGTACTGATACTCCTTGTACTTTCAGAGATAGATTGATATTGTATTTTGTTGCTTCTAGCACTTGTATCCTATTAGAAGCTTCTGTACTGTTGATACCAAGTCTTGAGATTGGTTTAGTATCTTTGTCTATATATTCGGGGTTTTTGCGTCCGCCTTGTCTACCTTTACATTCGGCTATCGCTTATTTCTGTTCATTGTGCGTATTGGTTAGGTAGTAGCCCATTACTACCTGTTACAGGCTACGGGAATTTGTTCACCTACTGGGGGGTTGTAGGTCCCATCATGACCTGAGAAATTGGGTCTTGACAAACATACCTAGTGAAATTGCACAAGTTGGGTCTTAGGAGCGTAGAGTTTACCTTGACCTTACCCCTACCTCCTGAAGGTAGAGAGGCTTTTTTCGAAAGTCCCTCAGCTCAAGTGCAACAAATCAAATTAGTTTTGAAAAGAAAATACGGGATATAAGAAAACATATAAATTAATAAGGAAAGCAGCAAATAACATTTAGAAACAAGAACAATAACAAAAAAAGAATAATAACAATGGCAAAATAATATGGTAACTTAAACATAATAGACAACAGATGGTAGCAGATATCAAAAGCAAGACAAAACATGTGTATGACTCATACTACGACAGACACGGTTCTACCAGACTCCCACCAAAGTGGTTGATTCTTGGTTGTTCTTTTAAATTAATTTTTCCCTTGGGTTCAGAGATTAGTATGAGATTTGTCAGTTTTAAACTAAGGCGAGATGGAGACAGTGTTGTATGTGGAAGGTAAAGGAGGCAAGTCTTATCTAAGTCGAGAAATTCATTTTATTATATGATTGATTGTTAAGGCAAAAGAACCCCTAAATAACACACATAAATCTTAGACATCCTTCAACAATGTCCTCACAAACATAAGTTAATAGAGAGAGAGAGAGAGAGAGAACAATAAAGGAACTTTGATAGTGTGATTACTATTCTAAAAAATGAATAGATAGATATGAAGAACATTGACATCTTATGGGGCTATTCATTGTTGTTGTTTAGTTAATCTTTAGCTTATCTACTTACCTTTTATGGAGCTATTCCTTAGAATTGTTCAATTAGATCTTTGAAGGGTCTTGAATTTAAAAACCTGAAAAAAGGATGAGACCTCAGATGGACATGCTTTAAGTGAAAACAAAGATGAATAAAGAGAACTAACCTTTATTTGGTGCTACATATAGGACTTGTTAGCGTTAAATTCTGATATGAACAAGATTTACTGAAATGGACTAGAATTTGGGAGCAATTCTTTAGATTTGAATAAGCTTTACAGAATTAGACTAGAATTCGGTAAAAATACCTCTGCAATGGTCCATGGTTGGCGTTGAATCCTCTAAATCATATGTGTTCTTCATTTGGGTCCTTAATATCATAGCATTTGGTGAGAGTTTAGGATGTCTAGAGATGGAATCTACTCAAAATTTAGAGATAGAAGCTCAAAGTAACTACACCACAAGGATCTGTTACAAAGTTTAAAACATTTCCAATAATGCTCAAGATCGAGGTTTTGAGTTTTCTTACCTTTTCTCTTTGATTTCTGAGTTGATTGTATGATATCTGAAGAAGATGCATTCAGCTCTCAAGTCAACTCCGGCAATGGACATGTAGCATCAGGGAGAAGACTAGAAGCAGAGCTCCTCGTGAACATTGATATCCGGTTGAGAAGTCAAGGTCGGCTATATCGTAGTGTTTGTGTCTGTATAGTTGCTTTCCTAATTGGTTTTTGTTTTGTTGTTCTTTTTATTTTATTTGGGTCAGTTCCGTTTTCTTTAAACTCGGCCATGTACATAGCTAATTTTTATTATAATAAAATTTTGAGGCCTTGGCCGCTCTTTTTCAAAAACAAAATAGACTCAAGCCTTAAAATATAAATCAAAGAAATCTAAGATCAAATCTCAAATTGACTCCTTAAATACTCAACGAATGCATAGAAGGTTGTCAAAAAAGGGAACATCAAAGATAGCAAGACAAATGATTCACACTCTTTATTTTTTAGTAGGGTAACAAGGGGAGTGAGCGAAAAAGTCATGTGACGTGCTAACTTGCTAACGTGAGTTAGATGAAAGATGAGAAAAATAGTGAGAGATACCAATGTATAGTGAAAGTGATAGATCTGAAGGGGCTGTTAGGGTTTTCACACAAGCTTGATTTATAGGATCTAACATTGTGTTTAGTTTTACTAAATCACCCTTATTAAATTTAAAAAAACATTAGAAAAGCTTAGAAATTAATGAAAAGCTATGAAAATGCCCTGTAAATGACACGTACTGCATCTTCGTGATAATTGTTGACACGTGAAAGTCGTAATCTTCCATAAAACTAAACATCTTGTGTTTCTCGTGACTCCTTTTTTCGTCGAAATGCTGAAACTATAGGAAAATGGGGAAATAGGTTTAAAATAAATACTTCATTTAAAGATTATCCAACAACATAATTCTCTTGTAGTTCATATTGATTTAGCTAATGACAGAATATTAGAGCCATCATTTGTGTGTGTGTATTATAAGGGGCTCAAGATATAGGTACTTATGTGTGAAATGTGACAATGAACCTGCACAATGGATGAGGTTTGTGTTTTATTATCCTTATGCGAATTAGCCTCGACCCTTGCATGAAAAAATTGAGCTTTAAGACACACTTGACATTTTTGAGAGGACCCATAATCATTCATGGGATTAGGATGTACATGTATATTCTTTTGTCTTCTTATTTTTTGGTTTCCACCTAATGTACGGTACCATCATTGGGACCCTGACTAATCCGGATTGCGTAAAGCCCATTTAAAGGACAACACTCCTACATGATTTTTTCATACCTAGGGACTCAAACTCGAGACCTCTGGTTAAGGATGGAGGATCTTATTCATTCAATGACAACCGTTGTTAGTGTATATTCTCTTTATTTGTAATTTATTTGGTAACTTTAGTAATTTTCCATTATTTATGGTTTTGATTTCTCCACCAGAGCAACTTATCTTGTTTAAGTCTAGGAAAGCTTTCTGGTAGTTATATGTATACCTAGTTAATTATATTTGACGGAGTTTAATTTCTATACCTTGACATTCTTGAAGATCAGTATTTCATTCTATCAAGTTGACAATAGTGATCAAAAGGATGGAAGAATATCAACAAGGTTTGTGTAGGAGTGGTAAGTACTCATCCTTAACTAGAGGTGTCGGGTTTGAGTCCTACTGGATACAAAGTGATCTTGCTAGAGAGTGTTTTACTCTCAACGTGAGACTTTTTATGCCATGAATCCAAATAAATTTGGGCTCCAAATACGAATACTAAACACCAGATAAAAAACAAAAAAAAGTAAAAGGGAGAATAACTAAATATAATCGTCCTTAAAGTCTATGTACAACCTTCTACTTGTATTTCTTTTCGTTTATGGCGCGCTCCATCATCTAGTTGTGTTATATGGCTTTTAGGATGCCGATGATGACAAGTTGAACATGAATAGTTAATTTTTTCTGAGTCTCATCTAAGTAATTCTCTTGATATAGAAGAGATAATAATTATTTTTAATTTACTGATTAAAAAATGTTTAATTCTTAACTTCTTTATTGTGTGTTTTATTTTCCACTATTTATTTGTATGTGTCACCAACTTCCTTCCAAGGATTGCTGATTTGATAGCCGAGACGGTCTTTTCAAAAGTCGAATTTGAATTTTATTGTTTATCAAAAATTTATGTCTATATGGTTGGTATGTCTGTACGAAAAGAGGAACTTTAGTACTAATTTTACATGTACGTTGTTGTTCTTGGTTACAACAACATATCCAGGGAAATCCCACAAGTTGTTGTTCTTGGTTGTTCTTTTAAATTAATTTTTCCCTTGGAACCAGAGATCAGTATGAGATTTGTCAGTTTTAAACTGAGGCAAGATGGAGACAATGTTGGATGTTGGAGGGTAAAGGAGCCAAGTCATATCTAAGTCGAGAAATTCATTTTATTATATGATTGATAGTTAAAGAAGGAGAACCCCTGATTTACACACATAATTAGACATCCTTCAACAATATTTTCATATACTTAAGTTAATAGAGAGCGAGAACAGTAAAGTAACTATGATTACTATTCTATAAAACAAACAAATATAATCTTTAGCTCTTACGGCGCTATTCATTGTAGTTGTCAGATTAATCTTTAGCTTTCTACTTACCTTTTATGGAGTATTCCTTAGATTTGATTAATTGAATCTTTAGAAGGACTTCAATTGGAAAACCCTGAAAAAAGGATTAGAACTCAGATGGACATGCTTAAATTGAAAATAAAGACAAATAAAGACTAGGTTCTCGATTCCATAGCATCCGGTGAGAGTTTAGGGTGTCTAGATATGAAATCAACCCAAAATTTAGAGATTGAAGCTCAAAGTAACTACACCACAAGGATCTATTACAAAGTTCAAGACATTTTCAATAAACCTCAAGATCGAGGTTCTGAGTTCTTTTACCTTTTCTCTTTGATTTCTGAGTAGATTGTCTGAGATCTGAAGGAGACGCATTCAACTCTCAAGTCAACTCCAATTTTGGACTGGAGGCATCAGGAAGAAGACCAGCAATAGAGCTCCTCGTGAACATCGATATCCGGCTGAGAAGTCGAGGTTGTCGATATCTTATTGTTTGTGTCTGTGTATTTGCTTTCCTAATTGTTTTTTTCTTCTATTTGATTTTGGTCGGGTCCGTTTTCTTTGGACTGGTCTATGTACATAGATGATTTTATTTCTAATAATTTTTTTGAGGCCTTGGCCTCTCTTTTTTCAAAAAAAATATATTCAAGCCTTAAAATAGAAATCAAAGAAACCAAAGTTCAAATCTCATATTTAAATCCTTAAATACTCGACACATGCATAGAAGGTCTTCACAAAAAAGGAAGGATGAAAGACGATAAGACAAAATATTCATACCCTTTAAGGTTTTAGTAGGGCTTCAACGGGAGTGAGCGAAAAAGTCATGTGATATGCTAAGTTGATGCCATTAGTTAGATGAAAGATGAGAAAAAATAGGGGAGAGACCAATGTATAGTGAAAGTGATAGGATTGGAATGGCTGCTATGGTTTTCATAGAAGCTTGATTCATAGGCTCTAACAATGTTGTTAGTTTTACTAAATTAAAGTTAGAAAATTACTCGAAAAGGTTAGATATTAACTAAAAGCTATAAAAATGTTTTGTAAATGACCTGTATTGTTATCATGTTCATGACAATATTTGACACGCAAAAGTCATAACTTTCCATAAAACTAAACATCTTGTGTTTCTCGTGACTCCACTTTTTGCCAAAATGCAAAAACTATAGGAAAATAGGTTAAAAATAAATACATCATTTATGGATTCACCAATAACATAATTCTCTTGTTGTTCATATTAATTTAGCTGATGACATAATATTAGAGACATCATTTATCTATGTATTTGTCATGACCCGAGATCAGGCCCCGAACGTAATGGGCAACTCAGACCAACGAAGGCCTAAGAAGACCCCTTAGCATTCATTATAAGAACATTCAATAATTAAAGAGTTACATAAGTAGGCACAATGATAGAAAGTTTGGCTTAATATAAATGAACCAAAACAAACTTTGAAATCCAACCGTAACATAGTTCTATGAAGCCTCTAATCCATAAAGAAAAAGAAAAATCATCTATACTGGGACAAGGCCTCGGCAAAACCATAAAACATAAGTCTAAAGATGTCAGTCATAAAGGTGCCTTCCGAAAGATGAAGGGCTCACCAAAAACTGGACCTGTCTGAATACGTCTAGTGCTGCACAATATCACGATGAGGAGCCTCCGAACCTACATCATACAATGATGTAGCCGCCTGGAGATGGTCAGTACATGGAATGTAATGGTACATAGAACAATCAAGTAGATACAATATACTTTATATGAAAACTTGTCATTTAAATACATCCAATACAATAGGAGATAAATATCCGTAGTAAATTCAAATAAGAGAAGAAGATAAACTTTTCTATCCTTTTATTCTGATATAGATGGTATCACCGACTTCCATTTAAACACCATGAGTTATGTGGATCCGATCAACACCTGACTGGCTAAGCCCCCCCATGTTTGCCGCATGAGTCAAGATTCAATACATTATGGCTAGCACAATCATCCTTATAGAGTAAAAGATAAGGTCTTCTAAGTCTAGGATCGAACCATCCCTATATCGGCAAAACACAGGTTTCAGGTGTTGATATGTTTAGGCTCTCACCTTCTCGGTTAATCATCTAATTCTCTTTAAGCCCAAATTCTTACCATTTTTATATCATCAAAACATCATTTCATAGCAAAATTTGCATTAGGGGCATAGTCCATTATTGGTATCGTCATACCAAGACTTGCAAGTCATCCATTCCATTATTTCAAAACCCATAAGGTCTGTCACAAATTCATTATGCCCATTTGTAGAAATCATATAAGAAAACAATGATCTTTTCGCCTCAATCCATTTCATTCATAAAGTACGTTAAAATAGCAATATCTTTCGGATAAATAGATCATTTGAAGATTTTTGAATAGTAGAAAGAAACAAGTAATAATCATTCCATACCCCTCTTGGGTACCATTCATTATACAAACACTAGTATTTTCTAGTAAAAGATAAGGGACTCACGATTTCATGAGTTTTTAGCCAAATTAGTAGGCCTATATACTTGCAAACCCTAAGTTCAATATTCAAAATCGTATAAGTGTATACATAAGGGTTTGAAACCATGACGTTTAGAAATACTTTGATAAGGGCTTATTCTGCGTACCTTTTGAGGGAAAGGAACTCAAAAAAAGATTGAAATTGACCCTTGAAGCTTGAACCCTAAGTGTTCTTGTCCCAAGGAACTTTGGAGAGAAAAGTAGCGTATGTTCTTGTGAATGGGACGTTTTAGGGACTTAGGAACATTTATAATAGAGGGGAAACAGTTTTGGGTAAGAAAAGGACCAAAAGGCCCTTAAAATAACGTAAGAAAAAATTCCCATCAGGTAATTAGGGGGGTGCGACGCACACCCCAAGGCATGGCCCACCCCCTTGCCTTGCACTGCCCAACGTAGGGTGGAACCTCATGCAGCGCACAACCCACCGTAGGTCCGAGACAGTGGACTCTCATGATGTGTCATGCAATGCATGTCCCAAGGCTTGACCTCTAGTCCGTGAACCATAGTCCATTTCATGTTCTAAACATTCCCTAAGCTTCTAAAGTTATTCCCAATTAATTTCTATGCGTTCTAAGGGTCATATAGTCACATTTTAAGCGTAAAAAGAGGTCTAAAAACATATGTGGCATTACATTATCCCCCTCCCCCGGGATCATTCATCCCTGAATGATGATTATGGACACTTCTAGCATGACATAAGAATGAGCATGTAACATTAAGGAACACACAAGAGAATTTGAGACAAGCCACAGACTCGTACCTTAGTTAACCTCGTCTGGAGAAGCAAGCAAAAGGGGATACCTAGTCTTCATGTCCTTCTCCGATTCCCAAGTAGCTTTTTCCACTTTTTGATTCCTCCATAACACCTTTACCGAAACTATTTTCTTTGATCCTCAAATTTCGAACTTGACAGTCCAAGATTTTTATGGGGACTTCTTCATAAGATAAGGAATCTTTTACCACAATTTCCTCTATAGGAACCACAAGCGAATGATCACCCACACACTTTATGAGCATAGACAAAGGAAACACGAGATGAATCGATGCCAAACTCGCGGGTAACTCTAAGTCATAAGCAACGTTTTTAATCTTCCTCAAAATCTGATAAGGGCCAATATAACAAGGACGGATCTTGCCCTTCCGCCCAAACCTCATAACTCCCTTCATAGGAGAGACTTTTAAGAACACCCAATCGCCAATATGAAATTCTAACTCCCTCCTTCTAACATCAACATAGGACTCTTGACGGCTTTGAGCAGTCTTTAGCCTCTCTCGAATGGTATTAACTTTCTCCATCGCTTGGTGCACCAGGTCTAGTCGCAACAACCTAGCTTCGCCCACCTCATACCATCCAATAGCTGACCTACACCTCCTACCATAGAGAGCCTCAAATGGTGTCATTTGGATACTTGAGTGATAGCTATTGTTGTAGGCGAATTCAATAAGAGGCAAGTGGTACACCCAACTACCTTTGAAATCAATGACGCACGCTCTCCGCATATCCTCCAAGGTCTTAATAGTGTGCTCTGCTTTCCCATCCATCTAAGGGTGAAAAGCGGTGCCAAGGTTCACCTGAGTACCCAAACATTTTTGAAAAGCTCTCCAAAACTGAGAAGTTAATTGCGTACCTCTGTCAGATATTATGGACACAGGTGCGCCATGTAATCTAACAATTTCCTGAATGTAAAACTTTGAATAATCTTCCCCCGAGTAATCATTCTCACAGGCAGAAAATGAACAAACTTGGTCATTCTATCAACAATGACCCAAATCGAGTCATATTGGTTACATGAACGAGGGAGACCGGTAATAAAACTCATATTTATCATCTCCTATTTGCACATCAGGATAGCTATGTCTTGGGATGTACCACCAGGCCTTAAGTGTTCAACGTTAATTTGTTGACAGATGGAACACTTAGCAATAAAATTAGCCACATCCCTCTTCATATTATTCCACCAGTACAACTCTTTCAAATCATGATACATCATATCATATATTATTAAAAGTTGGAAGCTCCTAACCTCAAAGTTGGATTGCGCTTTTGCCCTTACTATAAATTAAAATGCTACAAAATATCTAATTATTTAAATATTAAATAGTAATCATATCACATTTAGTAAATACTAAAAGTGAGAAGATGTTAAGTCATAAGTTTATTATATGAAATGTTAGAAAATATCTAATTATTTAAATATTAAATAGTAATCATATCACATTTACTAAATACTAAAAGTAGAAAGGTGTTAAGTAATAAGTTGATCATATAATAATAATAATAATTATAATAATAATAATAATAATAATAATAATAATAATAATAATAATTAAAATGATAAGCAACAAAGTTAAAATGGACTTCATTATCCGTTATCTATACACTATTCCTAATATTTTTGCACTGCCCAAATAGGAGTTGAAAATTTACAGTCCAAAAATAATACATAAATTAAATTAAATGGGAAATAATTGGCATGAAAAGTCCCGCAAACAATTATTGTAAAGCCAGTTACATAATCTGTTCACTTTCTTTCCATTACTTCCTATCTTCCATTAGGAATAGTTTCCCCCACCAACCTTCTCCCACCTCCTCCCCCCCCCCCCTCCGCCCTATTCAAACTTAATTTTTTTCTTTGAAAAAAAATAAGTTTTCTTAAAAAAAGTAATCTTTTCGTATCCCACCCCCCACTCACCCCAATCCCTCCCTTATCCCCTCCCCCCACCCCCGATCACCCAAATCCATTTTTTTTAATTTTTTCTTTAGAAAAGATTAACTTTTTTAAAATAAGTAAATTTTTTTGTACTCCACACCACCCACCCCACTTTACCCCTCTCCCCCACACCTCCACCCCACCCAAAACTCAATTTTTAATTTTTTTTTTTAAAAAATATTTTTTTAAAAAAAGTAAATATTTTTTGTACCCCCAGCCCCCTCCCCCCCCCTCCCCCAACTCCCAACCTACTCCCTAGAAATTTTTTTCTACTCTCTAATCATAAATAAAAAAATATTTTTTGAAAAATTTGTTCTCACTCATCAATCAAATAGAAGAAAATATTTTCCACTCACCAACCAAACATGAGAAAATAAATAGAAAATCAACTTGTATTCCATAAAAACATTTTCTAGGAAAATATTTACCAAACACACCTTATATCTTTCTCTTGCTTTTATATAAAAATACTCTTCTTCGAAAGATTTATTAATTTTTCCACTTGCAGTGCCACAATATACAATATAGGTTATTTTTTTGTGTTTATACATATTTCCGTTTATGTGTCTGATCTCCTTTGTTGATTTCTTTAATTTATGTTTCACGATTTATTTTGTGTATGGTTAATGTTTGTAGGTTAACTTTCTCCCATATCTTCATTTTCTTGTTCAATGGAAGGAAGGAAAATAAAATTCATCCTTTTACTAATAGCTAAAAGTTGGTACAATTCATCTTAACTATCAGTTTTATTTGTAATTGTCACATTCTATTGTTCATTATGTACATGTTTTCATAGAACTTCTATCATTCTAACAAGTTTATACTCATTTATATAGGACACACGTGCAATGCATATGTCCAGAGACTAGTCTTAGTAGAGCCAGGGTAAACAGTGTACCTGGAAACATGAGACTCGATCAATATCCTCTCACGCAAATCATCGACATTTGGAACACACACTATCCCTTGATACCGCAAGATACCATACCCTTTTATTTCAAAAGTCATAATCTTCTACTTACCAAAAACCTCCTTAATTTGCATAAGTATTGGATCATTAGCTTGCTTTTCCTTAACTTCAGCACCCAGTGATGACTTAGCCATTTCATGCACCATAACTCTATCATCCTCGGAGTCTAATAGTCAAACTCATAAGTTGGAAAGCTGATGAATATCCTTCACCAACCCTCTATTTTTCTCCTCCACATGAGAAAGACTCCCCATAGATAACCTGCTAAGAGAATCAGCAACTACGTTAGCCTTACCTGGGTGATAATGCAAGTTCATGTCATAGTTCTTCAACAATTCGAGCCACCTCCTCTGCCTGAGATTCAACTCCTTCTGGGTGAAAACATATTGCAAGCTTTTGTGATCAGTGAAGATGTCCATATGCACCCCATATAAGTAATGGCGCCAAATCTTGAGTGCAAATATAATTGCCGCTAATTCAAGGTCATGGGCTGGGTAGTTCTTTTCATGCACCTTAAGTTGCCTGGAAGCATATGCCACAACCTTTCCGTGCTGCATAAGTATGCATCCAAGCCCTACTCGGGATGCATCACAATACACCATGGACCCCTTAATGCCCTTGGGTAGAGTCAAGGCAGGGTAGAAGTCAAACGATTCTTCAATTTCTCAAAGTTGCCCTCACAAACATCGGACCATACGAGCTTAGCCTTTTTCTATGTTAGCTTTGTCAATGGAACGTCTATAGAGGAAAAATTCTCCATAAACCTCCTATAATATCGTGCCAAACCCAAGAAGCTCCTAATGTCCGTCGGAGTCGTGGGTCTGGGCCATTTCTTCATCGCCTCAATCTTTTGGGGGTCCACTTTAATCCCCTCACTAGACATAATATGACCAAGGAAAGTCATAGAGTCTAGCCAAAATTCACACTTGGAGAACTTGGCATACAATCCCTGCTCCTTAGGAGTTTGAAGTACAATTCGAAGGTGGTTGGCATGATCCTCCTCACTCCGAGAGTAGACCAGAATGTCATTAATAAGAACTATAATAAGCATATCCAAAAATTGCTTAAACACCTTGTTCATAAGATCCATGAAGGATGCAAGAGCGTTAGTCAAATCAAAGGATATGACCAAAAATTCAAAATGGCCATACTGGGTTCGGAAGGCAGTCTCAGGAATATCAGCCTCCCTAACCTTTAACTGATGGTAACCCAAACAAAGGTCGATTTTGGAGAAACACTTAGAACCTTGAAGCTGGTAAAAAAGAACATCAATTTTGGGAACAGGGTACTTATTTTTCACTGTAACTTTATTCAGTTGACGATAATCAATACACATAAGAAGAGACCCATCCTTATTACGCATGAAGAAGATGGGGGCACCCCAAAGAGAGACACTAGGATGGATAAAACCTTTATCAAGGAGATCTTTAAATTGCTCTTTTAACTCTTTCAACTCTACGGGAGCCATTCTGTAAGGCAGAATGGAAATGGGTCGAGTGGTAGGCAAAAGGTTTATCCCAAAATCTATCTCCCTATCAGGAGGAACTCCGGGAAGGTCTTCAGGGAACACTTCAGGAAATTCATTAACTATGGAAACAGACTAGAGTGGGGGACTATCAGCATTCGAATCCTTGATCTAAACCAAATAGTACAAGCACCCTTTGGATATCATCTTTCGGGCTCTAAGATAGGAGATGATCCTTCCCTTAGGCACTACGGGGCTACCCTCCCATTCATGGACTGGTTCATTAGGGAAATAAAATTTGACCTTTCTAGTCCTATAGTCCATAGTAGCATAACAAGAGTGAAGCCAATCCATCCCCAGAATGACTTCAAATTCTATCATATCAAGTTCTACCAAGTCCACCACCGTATCCCTAAGTAAAATTGTCATAATACAATTTTTGTAAACCTCCTAGCAATAATGGACTCACCGACAGGGTTGGAAACTAATAAGAATTCATGAATATTTTTGGGAGAAAAACCAAAATTTATAGCCACATAAGGAGTCACATAAGATAGGGTGAAGCCAGGATCAAGTAACACATAAACATCATGGGAGAAAATCTGTAACATACCCGTGACAACATCTGGCGAAGCCTCATATTCCTGGGGAGTAGATAGCCCATAAAGATGGTTTTAACCCCAACCTGCACTAAGAGTAGCCCCCTTAGCAGCTGGGGTTGATGAAGTAGTAGTTGGGGACTTGCTACCCCCGAAAGTTCCCTTAGTCTGAGGACACTCCTTATGAATATGACCAGGCTATCCACAACCATAACCTACTCCCTTGCCCACTAAACATTGTCCATAGTGAACTTTACCACTGGTGGGGCAAGGAGCATGAGATGGAGCTGACTGAGCCACACTTCCCTGAGACTGAGTACCCTGCATCCTAGAGCCATTATTGGGCTGGAATCGCTGATCGTCCAAATGTCTAGGGGCATGTGCACTAGATGATAAATGAGCATGTCCCCAAGATTTATTCCTGGGCCAATGCCTGCCACCCTTACCACTATACTGCTGGGTTGTCTCATGGACTGCTGGCCTAGTTCTCTTGTTCTGTCATTCTTCCATCTCAAATTGCTTATTCTTCTCATCATCAACCTGCTGAATGTATACCACCAACCTGGATAAGTCCATGTCTTTATTCAATATCGTTGCTTTGCACGCCAATACCAAGTCACCGGAGATATCAAAAGTGAAATTTCTCATTCGAGCTCTCATATTATACACTAACTCTAAAGCATAATGGGATATCTGATTAAACTTTAGAGCATACTCTTTGACACTCATATTCCCTTGTCTCAAGTTACAAACTCCTCAACCTTGGCTTCCCTCAACTCCTGAGGAAAAAAGTGATCAAGAAAGGCCTCGAAAAAATCTTCCCAAACTACTGGAGCAACATCTTTACCCCTCATCTCCTCCCACTCATCATACCAATGGTAAATTACCCCCTTCAGCTGATAGGCTACCAACTCCACTCCTTTAGTGTCACTAGCATGCATGACCTTGAAGATTTTCTCCATTTCATCAACAAATTCCTGAGGATCCTCTTCGACTTTGGGCCCTGTGAAGACTGGTGGGTTCAGTCACATAAACTGGCCCACTCGAGTAACATCTAAGGACCCAGTATTTGTACTAACACCTCCTGGCTGGCGAGACTGAGAGGACATAATCTAGGCAAGAATCTGCATTGTCTACCTAAACTCAACATTAGTAACTTCACCCTGTGGAGACTGGACTCATGTAGCACTGGTCCTGGGAGCTCAGGATGGATTTGCTGGGGCTGTGAGGCCCTGATAGGAGCAATGGGATCAGCAGTGCAGGAACCTTTATGAGTATGTATCCCATGAGTAGGGCGACCCTCTCTAATATATGTCCCTACAGGGACTGAGGTTTCAGCCGAAGTCCCTTGTCCGGTATCTCTTTTTGGAGGCATGATCTGAAATATGGGAAATTCAAACGTTAGAAGAATTTTAATAGGACTAGGCCCTTTAGCACGAAGTAGAACATGAAGAAAGGGAAACATTCCTAAATGACTTGTAGCCTCTCCTTTATAGGTGTGGCATGCTACACACCCATAAAATAGACTTTACTTGACATGGCTTCGTAGATATGCTAGGACCATGAATCATGCTATGATACCAAGTTTGTCACAACTCGAGACCAGGTCCAGACATAACGGTCAACCCAAACCAACGAAGGCCTAAGAAGACTCTTTAACATTCATTATAAGCACATTCAATAATTAAAGAGTTGCAGAAGTAGGCACAATGATAAAAAGTTTGGCTTAATATAAAGGAACCAAAACCAACTTTGAAATCCAACCGTAACATACTTTTATGAAGCCTCTAATCCATAAAGAAAAATAAAAATCATTTGTACCAGGACAAGGCCCCAGTAATACCATAAAACATAAGTCTAAAGATGCTAGTCATAAAGGTACCTTCAAAAATATGGTGGGTTCACCAAAAGTTGGACCTGTCTGAATACATCTAGCGCTGCACAGTATTATGATGAGGAGCCTCCAAACCTACATCATACAACAATATAGCCGCCGAGAGATGGTCTGTACGTGGAATGTAATGGTACACAAAACAATCAAGTAGATACAATATACTTTATATGAAAAGTTGTCATCTAAATACATCCAATACAATAGGAGATAAATATCCATAGTAAATTCAAATAAGAGAAGAAGATAAACTTTTCTATCCTTTAATTCTGAACTAGATGGTATCACCGACTTCCATTTAAACACCACGGGCTATATGGATCCGATCAATGCTCGACCGACTAAGCCCCAACCTATGTTTGCCGCATGAGTTAAGATTCAATACATTATGGCCAGTACAATCATCCTCGTAGAGTGAAATATAAAGTCATCCAAGTCTAGGATCGAACCATCCCTATGTTGGCAAAACACAGGTTTGGGTGTTGAGATGTTTAGGCTCACACCTTCTTGGTTAACCATCTAATTCTATTTAAGCCCAAATTCTTACCATTGATACAATTTTTGTTAGGGGAATAGTCTATTATTGGTATCATCATACCAAGACTTGCAAGTCATCTATTCCCTTATTTCAAAACCCATAAGGTCTGTCACCAATTCATTATGCCCATTTGTAGAAATCATATAAGAGACAATGATCTTTTAGCCTCAATCCATTTGATTCATAAAATCCATTAAAATAGTAATATCTTTTGGATCAATAAATCATTTGAAGATTTTTGAATAGTAGAAATAAACAAGTAAAAATCATTCCATACTCCTCTTGGGTACCATTCATTATACAAACACTAGTATTTTCGAGTAAAAGATAAGGGACTAACGATTTCATGAGTTTTTAGCCAAATTAGTAGGCCTATACTTGCAAACCCTAAGTTCCATATTCAAAATCGTATAAGTGTATACATAAGGTTTTGAAAACCATGACATTTAGAAAATACTTTGAGAAGGGATCGTTCTGCGTACCTTTTGATAAAAAAGAACTCGAAAAAATACTTGAAGTTGACCCTTGAAGTTTGAACCCTAATTGTTCTTGTCCCAAGGAACTTTAGAGAGAAAATTAGTGTATGTTTTGGTGATTGGACGTTTTAGGGACTTAGGAACATTTAGAATAGAGGGGGAATGGTTTTGGGTAAGGAAAGGACTAAAAAGCCATTAAAATAACATAGGAAAACAATTCTTGTCGGGTAATTGGAGGGGTGTGGAGCATACCCCAAGGCATAGCCCACCCTATTGCCTCACACGTCCCAATGCAGGGTAGAACACTGTGCAGCGCATGGCCTGCTGCAGGTCCGAGATAGTGGACTCTTGTGATATGTCATGCGATGCGTGGCCCAAGGCTTGACCTCTAGTTTGCGAAGCATGGTCCATTTTGAAGTCATTTTTAATAAATAGAGAATGTAAAGTATAAAGCTTCTTTAAGCTTATCCAAAATAAGAAGTCCAAATACATTGTTACAAGAATATTTACAAAATACATTGTGAGAAATTGTAACATTTCACCTAAGTGTTGTAACTGTATCTTTTAAATTCTCCTTTAACGGATGAATTCATTTGTTGAAAGTTTTTAATTCTCCTTAACGGATGAGTTAATTCCTTGAATTTAATTCTCACCATTAATTCTAATCTTGAAATACCTTTTGTTCCTCACCTATATAAACCACTCCACTTTATGAACAAAGAACACACCAAAAAGAAAAGAAAACACATTTCCTCCTTTCTTCTTCTAGTTGTTTGTTTTGGGCAATTGGTTTGGGCAACCTCCAAACTTTCAGCCATGAGTGTACGTGTTTAAAAGTAGCTGTAGAACCTTGGGGAGTTACCGGCCTTAATGATTTGCACCGGAGTCAGGCCAAAATTTCTTTCAAGACAATGTCTTGCCACAACACAGTATTTGTGAATATTCTCTTACTATTCTTTAATTCCAGTTTCAGATCAATATTGTAGTACTTTTCCCCATCATTTTGAAAGCAAATTACCTTACATACAATATTGAAAAATGGCTATTTCTTTGAACAATGGCTATTTCTTTGAACAAAACTTTTCGTGATCTGTCTAAGTTAGAGCCATTGGATGGAAACAATTTTAAACGTTGGTCACATAAATTTCTGATTTTCTTTGAACAATTAGAAATAGATTATGTTTTACTTAATGAACCTTCTGCTGATGGTTCAAACATTCTTACTGGTTCTAGCACTGTATTGGTTGTTGATGATGTTGTTAAAAAGAAATTTAAAAAAGATAACAAAATTGTTAGAGGACATTTATTGAACCATATGACTAATCCTTTGTTTGATTTATTTGTTACTTATAAATCTGCTAAGGAAATATGGGATAGTTTGGAGAAGAAATATGGTTCTGATGATGCAGAAAAGAAAAAGAATCTTGTTGAAAAGTGGATTAAGTTTCAGATTGTTGATAATAAACCAATCATGGAACAAGTTCACAAATATAAAAACTTGACAGCTGATGTTCTCAACGAGGAAATGAAGATGTGTGAGATTTTTTAGGCTAATGATATGTTTGAAAAATCCCCACCATCTTGGAGTGATTATAGAAATCAATTGAAGCATAAGAAAAAGAATTTAACTCTTCAAGAACTTATAAGTCAAATGAGGACTGAGGAGGCAAACCGTCTCAATGATAAGATGGAAGATCTTTCTCTTAATTCCACTAAATCTAACCTTGTGGAATCTTCACGTACTGTTGTGAGAGACAGTTTCAAAGGCAAGCAAAAGAAAGTGCACAAAAAGGGACAGATAAAGAATAATATCACTTCAACAAGCCAAAAAGTCAAATTAAGAAAGCAAAGGGACCTTGGTTTTTCTGTGGGAAACTTGGTCATAGGGCTGCCCAGTGCTATCTAATACAATAGCAAAACTCAAATCAGGGAGGAAAATATAATGCCCAAGCTCATCTGCTGACGGTGATGAAGTGATTGCCGTTGTAGTCGTCGAGGCAAACCTGATGGCTAACAAGATTGACTGGGTGCTGGACACAGACACTTCAAGAAATTTCTGTGCTAATAAGGAGTTGTTCCATGACTTTGAGGAGTCTACCGATGGTGAGTGTGTTTACATGGGTAACTCCACTACTGCTTAAGTAATGGGTAAAGGAAATTTTTTACTAAAATTAACTTCTGGAAAAATATTAGCCTTGAACAATGTTCTGTATGTTCCATCCCTACGTAGAAATTTTAACGATCGGGTTCGTCATTATGGGTAAACTTTTCATGCCAAGTTTTGAGTTAGAAAACTTTCAGGTTTGGGAGTTAGAAATTCTGGGCTAGGCTAGTCTCGGATGATTTCTGAGCAAGGTATGGTCTCGGACAATCTGGGTTAGGATTATGTAACGTATCTAGGATTGATCTAATTTTTCCATTAGCTAAGACATAACAGATTCTGGAGGACTTTTCAAAAATGAATTTGGATAAGTAGAACTCTCAGTATGAAGGTTGACATGAAGAGGTTGTTTCAGAATGTCAAAAATTAATGTGTATTGTAAAATGGACCCTTTTGGTGGAAATTCTGAGTTTCTGTCCCATGTAGAGCGCTATCACTGTGCCATAGCAATGACTGCTATAACAAAAATATGTCTGCTATAGTGGAAGTCAACTTTGGTCAACATCGCCATAGCAGTTGGTTCCGTTACGACGGTGCTGCTATAGTGGTGTACGGATCGCTATTGAGTCAATATTTAATGCAGAAACTTTTCCAAAACGTTCAGTTTTTCCTCAAGAACATTTTGAAGAAGGGCAAGGGCAATTTTGGCAAACTTGACTCCATTTTCACCTCTTTTCATCCCAAAGGTAAGGATTTTGCTCCCCTAACTTAATGCTATCTTTCCTACATCATAGAATTGCTAGTTATGGACTTGGGGGAAGGTTTGGATTGACCTAGGAATGGTGGAATCCAGGGAGAAAAGGGATTCTAGGGCGTAGATGTTCTTGGGTCTCGAATATTATTGTTGGGTTATGACCAATTAGCCATAATTCTCTAAATATATTCGTAAAAATGATAGACTTAGGTGAATTAGTGGTGGGAAAGCTTGGGAATGGGTGGAATGATCATAGTTTGTCCTGGGGATTGGGATTTTGTATAACCCGGGTAACTATTAGGCCATGTGGACAGATTTTAGAATCATGTAATCATTCTTAGACCTAGACAAGCAAAGGCTTTGGAACACGGGAAGGCTCCAGTACAATAGAGCTTTTATGTAATTCGAGGTAGGTGATGGTTACTGTTTTCCCAATATGCAATATGTGTTCATGTACTATCGCTTAGTATTATGTGAGTTTGCATGCTTAGGGAATGGGATTATGAATGTCTAGCTATCCTGTGTCAATCGTGTGAAATCAACTGGGTTTAATTTCTTGTTAGTTTACAAGTGTGATGTTGTTCATTATTCTATTGACCTGTTGGATTGTGTGTGACATTCAGTTGGCTTGGGTACCACGCCTAATAAAAGTTACATATTGGTTTGATCGGGTACCATGCCTGGTACGAGATATTTATTGGGTGGCTCGGGTACCACACATGGTACATGTTTTACAAATGTTGGCTCGGGTACCATTCCTGGTACGGGTTTGATTTACTTGCATTGATTATATTCTTTCGATGGTCCCATGAGTGGACGGGGTTGTATTCTTGAATTGTGATTATTGTATATGGTCTATGAGTGTCCGGGTTATTATATTTAAATGTGAGGTTGGTCTTAGTGTAGACCGGATTACATATTGAACACATAGGTGGTGTCCTAGGGACCCTTGGTGGTAGGAGTTATATGAAAAGGATATATGTTTATTGTCACTGGGTATTGTTAGTGGTTGTTAATTGGTTACATGTGGCTGATAAGTTAAGGAAGAGACTTGTAGTCTAGTTATACTGTTGATTTGTATTACGTGTTTACTTCGCTTTACTCAGCTTTGGTTTACTATTCATATCTTGTTTATTGGAGCTGGACGATGATCCTACAATACAAGGTGGTTGTGTACTGATTCTGCACTTGCTTTTCTTTTTGTGAGTACAAGACATCGTCCAGCGGCTGACACACGACCTCACTTATAGTCCTGGTAATTTCAGGATTCAAGGGTGAGCAGTTCTTCTGGGCGACCTTGTCTTCGTCCATGTTTAGTTAGAGCCCACTTGTTTCGGGCTTAAACTCTTGTTTTCTTTTGGGGTTGCATCCCGATTCTAGACGTTTGGTAGAATGGTTTGGTACAGTGACTTTCAGTTCCTAGGTGGATTTTCGTAAATTCTTTCTATGTTAGCATTTTGGGGTTGTGAATGATAGTTTATTTATTGCAAACTGGTTTTGAGCTTTTAGAATTGCTAAGTGTTGGGTCGATATGGGTTCACTCATCCGGGGGTTTTGGGTGGGTGCCACTCACGATGGGTTAGGTCGTGAAAAAGATGGTATCAGAGCCCTAGGTTCATTGATCACTTCGTACCAAAATGGGTCTAGTAGAGTCTTGCAGAACGGTACAGTGACGTCTGTACCTTTCTTCGAGAAGCTATAGGACTTTAGGAAAAACCATCTCTTCTTTCTTCCTTCATGTTGTAACTTGATTCCAATTGGTATTTGGTAATACAAATTGATATCTAAATCCTTTCACTCTTTATCCGCAGATGGTTATGTCACACCCCGAGGCTACCCTCTAAACATAACACGGGACACGGGACCACGAGTTCCCCAAGCTAACCCTTGGTCATAGCATACTCAATCATTCATAAGGGAAACATGGCGGAAGCATAAATAGAAAGTTCAACAATCCAACACATAAATGATAAGTCAAGATGAAACACAATCCGAACAAGGGACTCAAATACTGTCTATGTCTGAAAATCCTTGACATAAGGAGTTGCTAGTACAAGACCCTAGCTAACTCAAGGTACATAAGTAAATAATCAAAACTAGCTAGAGTCATAACTAGCCCTCGAACAATGAGGAATCACCAACACTGACTGAAAATGACTTGTGGTTTCTAGCCACGTGCCTGATGGAGGGAACCTGAATCTGCATCATCAAGAGGATGCAGCACAAAGTATGCATCAGTACTATAGGATGTACCGAGTATGTGAGATATGCATGATCATGATAAAAACATACTTAAAATATGATTAAGATGAGCTTGTTCATACAAAGAGGTAGCATAAGAAATTATCAAGATATAAGACATAAAACATAAAGTAAAGTCAAGATTCACAGTAAAGTATCATATAACTTCATAACTTGAAAATAATCATATGGGAGTTTCTAGTAACTGACATAAACCATGCTGAGCTACATGGAGTCCAGGGTCATGAACCCACAGTGAAAAAGGTTGTCCTAACCGGCCAAGGTTAGAACCATGTCATAAGGATCCTCTCATAAGCCACAGAGGGAAACCTACGGTGGCAACGTAGTTTTAGACTTGGGTTGTCAACAACTCTCATCGCTCGGTGCTAAATACTACTCCCAAAACATATAACATAAGGCTCACATACATGTGACATATCTAGATGTCAAGCTTGTTCATAAACATGTTCATAACCCGGATCTTCATACTACTCATGAAATCTTGGTTTAGAAAATAATTCATGAGCATTGATGGCACATTGAGTGTCTTGCATTGCATAATAGTTCATAACTTGAAAACTTGCATGACTCTAGTTCAATTTCATAATAACATATAATTTCATAGAACATAGGAACTAGGCATGCACTTTCTTGAAAATCCATGAAAAGATGCTATCAAATACCCAATTTACTTAAATTAATTCATGCATATAGGATTTACCATAATTAGCCTTCAATTCATAAAATAGGAGTTCACAAGTAAAAACCCATGCAATTTAATATAAATATCATAATATAATCATGAGAAGACAATTTATAGCTAAACCCATAAGAATTGGATAAGAATCCTAATTTAAAAGTTCATGAGATCAAAATAAAAATTAGGGGTTTTGGGCACAAGGGTGGAAGGAACCCATTGTTGGTTACCCACATACCTTGATTGAAGCTAACCCACTTGAAATTGAAAATAAAAGGAGACTTGAACTTGGAGCTTGAGACTTGGAGCTTGAATGAGTTCTTTTCCCAATTTGGTAGATGAATGAGGGATAATGAAAGACTTAGGCTAAATGGGGTAGAAACCCTTCTAAAAATAGTCAAAACGACACCATTTAGGAGTAAAAAGGTGGGTAATGACTAAAATACCCCTGGAACATAATTAGAAAAAAGCTGAAAAATTTTGACTTTCAGGGACCACGGATGGATTCCACGAGTCGTAGACCAAACCACGGCTCGTGGTTTCCATTCGTAGTTCCTGGCCAAAGGAATAGGCTGCAGAAGCCAAACTACGGGTCTATAGGATAGACCTGTAGAATGGAGTACGGTCCATAGACCTAAGTCTTAGTCCTAAACTCAACATTCAAGATGCAGGTGAGGAGCTATGGGTCACAGGACGGGCCGTAGAATGAACTACGGTCCGTAGACCTGAGTCGTAGTTCCTGGGGAAAGAACAGACCCAGACCTGAGTTCCACAAGTCTACTTTACGGTCCGTAGAACAAACTATGGTCCATAGAGTGCACTCGTGGTCTCAGACCAGAGATTGGTTCCTGCAAAACCTAAACCACAGTTCCATTCCACGAGTCATGGTTCAAACCACGGTCCGTTGTTTGGACCCGTGATTCCTTGAAACTTAGGATTTTTTAGAAATTTCAACTTAGAATGCCGGTTTGATTTCTGGGGTGTTATAATATCTCCCCCTTGGGATCATTCATCCTCAAATGATGACTAAGTAAGGAAACTTGGAGAGAACAACAACCCAACCAACAACAAAATATGGAAACCAAGGAATAAACATAAAAACTGAACTTTTCAACTTAAAACATGACTGAATCAACTTCGAAAACACGAATATATGCTAGGATCATGAGGAAAACTGATGGAATAGAATCGGAGGAATATACTAAGGAGGAAACTATTACCTCAAGTTGAAACAGAATCGAAAGGGAAGAGATGAGGGTACTTGGCTTTCATGGCTGATTCTGCTTCCCAAGTAGCTCCCTCAACTAACTAATTTCTCCAAAGGACTTTTACCAAAGCAACTTCTTTGTTTCTCAACCTCTGAATCTGACAATCAAGGATCTCTACGGGAACCTCCTCATAGGTGAGACTATCCTTCACACCCACATCCTTCAAAGGAACAATAAAGGTCGGGTCACCAACACACTTTTTCAACAAGGAAATATGGAAAATCGGATGAACCGCCTCCAAATCCGATGGAAAATACAACTCATAAGCAACCTTACCAACTCTTCTTAGAATCCGGTAAGGACCTACAAAATGGGGACTAAGCTTCCCTTTCTTGCCAAATCTCATCACACCCTTCATGGGTGAAACCTTAAAAAAAACCCAATCATCAACCTTAAATTCCAATTCCATCTTCCTCACATCCGTATATGATTTCTGTCGACTCTGAGTGGTCTTCAACCTCTCCATAATAAGTTGAACCTTCTCCATAGTCTCATGAACCGAATTTGGACCAATCAGAGCTGCCTCACCTACCTCAAACCAACTAATAGGATATCTACACCTCCGACCATAAAGTGCCTCAGAAGGCGCCATCTGGATGCTAGAGTCAAAGCTATTATTGTAGGCAAACCCGATAAGAGGTAAGTGATCATCCCAATTATCTTTGAAATCAATAACACAAGATCTCAACAGATCCTCCAAAGTCTGAATAGTACACTCTGCCTGCCCATCCGTCTGTGTGTGAAAAGTTGTGCTAAGCTTTACCTGAGTACCAAGATCTCTCTGAAATAATCTCCAAAACTAGGAAGTAAACTGAGTACCCCTATCTAAAATGATAGACAATGGGACACCATGCAATCGGACAATCTCTCGGATGTAAAGTCAGGCATAATCATTTGCTGAATCAGTAGACTAACAGCCAAGAAGTGGGATGACTTAGTCATCCAGTCGACAATCACCCAAATGGAATCATGTTGCCTTCGAGTATGAGGCAACCCAGTGATGAAGTCCATATTGATAGCTTCCCACTTCCAAGTAGGAAGGTCAATATCCTGAATCATGCCACCCGGTCGCTGATGCTCTACCTTCACTTGCTGACAGTTGGGACACTTAGCCACAAAACTGGCTATGTCCCTCTTCATACCATTCCACCAATAGACTTTCCATAGATCACAATACATCTTGGTGGCACTAGGGTGAATAAAATATCTGGAACTGTGAGCCTCAGTCAAAATCTATTATCTTAACCCATCCACATCTGGCACACACAATCTACCCTAATAATGAAGCACACCATCTCCCCGTTGGGAGAAAACCTCAACTCTTTGTTGATGTACTGCACCCTTTAGCTGAAGCAAAATAGGATCACTGTCTTGCTTTGCCTTCACTTCAGCCACTAATGATGATTCAGAATCATTCTGAACAATGACACCGCCTTCGGTCGAGTCCATAAGGCGGACCCCTAATCGAGCAAGCCTATGAACCTCCTTAACCAATTCCTTCTTCCTGTCTTCGACTGAAGACACACTACCCATAGATAATCTACTAAGTGCATCTGCCACAACATTAGCCTTACCCGGATGGTAAAGCACATTTATGTCATAATCCTTAAGAAGCTCAAGCCATCTCCTTTGACGAAGATTCAATTTCTTCTGAGTGAACACATACTAGAGACTCTTATGGTAGGTGTATACATCCATGTGAACACCATACAAGTAGTGTCTCCAAATCATCAAGGCAAAGACCACGACTGCTAACTCAAGATCATGAGTAGGGTAGTTCTTCTTATGAATCTTAATCTATCTCGAAGCATAAGCAATCACTTTACCACGCTGCATCAACACACAACCCAAACCAATCCTAGAAGCATCACAATATATAACAAAGTCATCTAGGCCCTTGGGTAGAGCCAACATCAGAGTTGTGGTAAATCTAGTCTTCAATTCCTGAAAGTTCTTCTCACATAGGTCAGACCACTGAAATTTAACCTCTTTCTGAGTCAATCGAGTTAAAGGGACAGCAATGGAAGAAAATCCTTCCACAAATCTCCTGTAGTAACCAGCCAAACCCAAAAAGCTCCTAATATTTGACGAGGGAGTGGGTCTAGGCAAATTTTTTACCGCCTCAATCTTTTGAGAATCAACTCGAATACCATCTCTACTCACAATATGACACAGAAAGGCAACAGACAGCATCCAAAACTACACTTGCTAAACTTTGCAAACAACTGCTGATCCTTGAGATTTTGCAGCACAACTCTCAAATGATCTGCATGCTCCTCCTCACTCCGAGAGAAGATAAGGATATCATTAATGAAAATAATCACAAACATATCCAAATACCATTTGAACACACGGTTCATCAAATCCATAAAGGCTGCAGGAGCATTCGTTAGACCAAAAGATATAACAATAAATTCATAATGACCATACTGAGTCTTGAAGGCTGTATTCAGAATACCATACTCTTGAACACGAAGCTGATGATAACCGGATCTAAGGTCGATCTTGGATAAGAAACTAGCACCCTGAAGCTGATCGAACAAGTTATCAATCCTAGTAATGGGATACTTATTCTTAATTGTGACCTTGTTCAACTGACGGTAGTCAATACACATCCTAAGAGAACTATCCTTCTCCCGCACAAACAAAACCAGGTCACCCCATGGAGAAATGCTAGGCCTGATGAAACCCTTATCAAGAAGATCCTTCAACTGATCCTTTAACCCTTTAAGTTCTGCAAGATCCATTCTATAGGGAGGAATAGAGATAGGATTCGTATCTGGAAGAAGATCTATTCCAAAGTCGATCTCCTATTCGGGAGGGACTCCGAGCAAATCTTGGGAAACACTTCTTGAACTCATTCAGATATGAAATGACCCTTCGAGGATGGAGGAATACCCTGCCACTCTAAGACAGGTTCACTTGGGAACTTGAAACTGACAACTCGAGTACGACAATTGACTTAGGCATAACAAGCATACAACTAATCCATACCAAGAATAACATCAAAATCAGTCATCTCCAACTCTACTAGATCTGCTGAAGTGAATCTATGAAGGACTGAGATAGGAAAATTTTGATAGATTCTTTTGGCTAGGACTGATACACCAATAGGAGTAGAAACACAAAAGGGTTCTATAAGCAATTCAGGATAAATCTCGAATTTGCATACCACATATGGGGTTACAAAAGATAAGGATGCACCGGGATCCAATAAAGTATACACATCAAAAGAGAAAACTTTCAACATACCAGTAACAACGTTCGTTTAACTCTCCTGGTCCTGTCGAGAAGACATGGCATAAAGATGTTTCTAGCGCTGACTACCAGAACTAGAAGCAGTGCCCTGCTGGGCTGGTCGACCTCCTGGAGCTGCTGGGGCAGACTGAGTCCTACTACCATCCTATCCCTTCTTAGCTGAAGGGCAATCTCTAATCTTGTGACCAACCTGACCACATCCAAAACAACCCTCTCTACCGTCTAGACACTCACCAGGATGATTCTTTCCACACTTGGTACAAATGGGGTAGGAAGGCCCCTTTGCACTACTCCCCTAAGAATAAGAGCCTGCACCTCTACCAGACTAACCATGATAAGGCATGGAGGCTAAGAAGGAGCACTAGTGGTAGACTGCACAGGTCCTGATGACCTCTTTTGAAAGAAAGATCGATGTCCGCCTCTGGACTTCTAAAGGCTAAATCTCAAACCTTCAGATCTGGCTCTATTATTCTCCTTAGCCATCTCCCTAAGCTTGTGTCCCTTGATCTGGTGAGCATGAGTCATAAGTCTAGAGATAATCATGTCACTCAATAGCATAGCAGATGTACACTCCTTCTTTACCAAATCTGAGACCCCATAGATGTACTTGCTCATCTGATCCTATGGGTCAGCCACCATAGTAGGAGTATATCTAGAAATATGAGTGAACCTCAACCAATACTCTTGAACAGTCATGGATCCCTGTCTCAAGTTCATAAACTCCTCGGCCTTTGCTTGCCTTAACTCCCTCGGGAAGAACCGGTCAAGGAAATCCCTCTCAAAACACTCCCAAGTCATAGGGACCACATTCCTAGACCTATCTAGCTTCCATAGCATGAATCAGATATGATCTATATCCTTGAGTTAATAGGATGCTAACTCGACACAATCAATACCAACCACTTTTATCACATCAAAGATTTTCTTCACTTCATCAATAAAATTTAGCGGATCCTCATTCACTTTTGAACCCCAGAACTCCGGTTAATTCATACAGGTAAAATCATGAACTTGGGATGCTACCCCACCTTGAGGGTGTATAGGGATAGAAGCTGGCTGATTGGCCTGGGCAGCCATAGTCTGGGCTAGCATGTGGATGGCATTCCTGAACTCTTCATTCGTGACCTCGGGGGCCAGAACTGGAGGAACAACATTCCGAGTGGCTCGGTGAGGCATAGCACATCGAGGCATAATCTGAAATGTACAAGAAAAGGATTAGAGAGATGTTAGAGTTAAGCTCTATCGCACGATATAATCATGAAAGAAGTGAAGTTTTTCGAATACATCTCATAGCTTCCCTTTCATGAGTGTGGCGCATTTCACACACATGAAAGAGACTATACTCGATGCGGCTCTCAAACATTCTAAGACTTTTGAACCTGAGGCTCTGATACTAAGTTTGTCATGCCCTGAGGCTACCCCTAGACGTAACATAGGACCCGAGACCATAAGTGCCCCAAGTTGACCCTTGGTCATAACATAACTCAGATAAATATATAGATAAGTGGAAGTATAATAGGAAGACCCAAAATCAAGTGTATAGATAAACAAGTCAAATAGGAACACAAATTCAAAGGGGACTCAAATACTATCTATGTCTGAAAAGCCTCTAACTATCATAAAGAGTTGCTGGGACAAGACCCCAGCTAACTCAGAAATTTGAAATGAAAACATAAGGATGGACACTCTATCTCAAGTCCTCGAATAATGAGGACTCACCAATAATCGCCTGAATGTCTGGCATAGTCTAGCCTCGAGTCTGCGGGCAGGTGCCTGAATATGTATAGTAAAAGGATGCAGTGCAAAATGCATCAGTACTATAGGATGTACTGAATATATGAGATAAATAGGAATCTGAGATAAGCATGCTAAATAAACTTGTAAAGCTAAAATCATGCTATAAGTGTAAAAATGAAATGCAAGAGACCCAATGCAATGCCAAAGCGAGATATACAAAATACCATAATTAATCATAGTAGTTCTGAAGTCTGAAGGAAAAGAGTCAATGCATTTTAAAATCTAATATTGTTTCTGTGGGAGGTTCTATAACAGACATAGACCATGTAATCTATATGGAATTTGATGTATATGCCCCATCGGAAGGACCCAATATACCTTGACAGGGTATAAAGGCTTGATTGTGGCATGCTCACTTAATCTGATGCCCAACTGAGAGGACTTAAAACCTACGAGGGCACGTAGTTTTAGGGCTAAGGGTACTCTCACCCTGTCTAACTCAGTGCTAATACTACTCTCAAAACATATACATATAGCTCATAATACTTGTGACATATATGATGTCAAAATTCCTCATAACTTAGGTAGACAAATCTGGATGCCAAACCTTTCATAAAACATAAGGACATATCTAATGTCCAAAACCTGTTGGAAAAGCATAAGGTCATATTTGATGTCATGCAATTCACAAGTCATGAATCTTAAAACTTTGCAAAACCATAATTCAAAATATACTTTCCATTCTAATATCATGGCTTGAATAATTAGGCATGTAATTTCATAAATTTAGAGGTCATGTTATCTAAACATACCAATTTTACTTTAAGACATGCAATTCAATGAAATCATGCTAAAATTCATCATCAACATATGGGCATTTGAATTCAGCTAAGGAACTTCAATTAAATCATAGATATGTAATAAGAAATCATGAATTGATGCTTTAAAAGAAGACCCATAAATTTTTCACCAATTTGAATAAGAACCCTAATTTAGAAATCCATAAATTCAATTTTAGAAGATTGGGGTTTTGGGGATAACGATGAAGGGAATCCCTTACTGAATAACCACATACCTTGATTGAAGCTAACCCAACTGAATTTGAAAAGATATAGAGGCTTGAACTTGGAGCTTTGGAGAGGTATTTTTCCCTTTTTGGAAGATGAATGAGGTAATGAGAAGGGACTTAAGCTAATAGGTTTTGAAATCATGCTAAGATTGGCCAAAATGACCTCATTTAGGAGTTAAAAGTGTGGGAAATGACTAAAATACCCCTGGGACATAATTAGGGAAAAGCTGCAAAAACATTGACCTTCAAGGACCACGGATGGATTCCACAAGTCGTAGACCAAACCACGGCTCGTGGTTTCCATTCGTGATTCCTGGCCTAAAGAACAGGCTACAGAAGCCAAAATATGGGTCAACAGGATGGACTCGTAGAATGGACTATGACTCATAGACCCAAGTCATTATTCCTGGGGACATAGTTGGCCTCTGATCAAGTTCCACGAGTCAACAGGACAGTGCATAGTTCAAACTACGGTCCGTAGACTTGACTCATGGTTCCTGAGAAACAGTCAGTCCTCAGGTCTGGTACCATAAGTTGACAAGACAGGTCGTAGACTGAACAACGAACCATAGAACTAACTCGTGATTCTCAGACCAGAGTCTGAACCTGACAGACTTAAACCATGGCTCCATTCCATGACCCGTGGTTCAAACTACGGTCCGTGGTTTAGACCCGTAAACCCTGAAAAGTTGAAATTTTTCTGCGATTTTGAATTTAAAATATGAATAAGTTTTTGGGGTGTTACACCACCACTCTAAGACAGTCTCATCTGGAAACTAGAATTTTATGACTCTAATTCTGCAGTTGACTGAGGCATAACAAGCATGTAGCTAATCTATCCAAGAATGATGTCAAAATTAGTCATGTCTAATTCTATCAGGTCAGCTGAGGTGAATCTATCAAGGACTGAGACTGCATAATTTTTTATAACCTCTTAGGTAAGACTAACTCACCAATTGGGGTGGAGACTGAGAAGGGTTCTAGAAGTTTTTCAGGACTGACTCCAAACTTACATGAAATATAGGGGGACACAAAAGACAATGAAGCATCTGGGTCTAGTAAAGAATAAATATCAAGAGAGAAGACTTGAAACATACCAGTGACTATATCTGTGGAACTCTCCTAATCCTGACGAGATTACATGGCGTAGATATAGTTTTGATGCAAACTGCTACCTGTACTAGAAGTTGTACCCTGGTGAGCTGTGCGGCCTGCTGGAGCTGCTAAAGTAGTGGTCTGAGCTCGATTACCCACTTGTCCCTACTTGGTCGAGGGGAAATCCTTCAACCTATGGCCAAGCTGACCACACCTAAAACACCCCTTCTTTCCAGAAATACACTCACCTAGATGATTCTTACCATACGTAGGGCATGCTGGAAAAGTTTGGTTACCTAAAACAGTTCCCTGAGACTTAGAGCCTGATGCCCTATTTCTCTGGTCCTGCCAAGGTCAGGGAGATAGAGCACTATATGATAAAGGTGTTGGAGTTGAATCCCTCTGTTTAAACTGAGAGCAATTTCCACTACCCGGCCTCTATTGAGAGTAATAAAAATTACATGTCCTAGCCCTCTCACTTTCCCTCTCTCTCTCTTCTTGAGTTTCTCTTCCACTATCTGCTGAGCATAAGTCATAATTCTGGAGATGTCCATATCTCTGAATAACATAGGTATCTTACACTCCTTCTTAACCAAGTCAAAAATACCCAAAATGTACTTACTCATCTGGGCCCATACCTTGGCTACCATTGTTGGAGCATATCTGAAGATCTGAGTAAACTTCAACCCATACTCTTGAACTAACATAGATCCCTGCCTCCGATTCATAAACTCCTCAACCTAAGCCTCTCTCAACTCTCATGGGAAGAACTATCCAAAAAAGCTCTAATAAAGCAGCCCCAGTCACAAGTGTACCTCTACCATATTTCCACTAAGTGTACCAGATGCGAGCCACGTCCTTAAGTTGGTAGGAAGCTAGCTCAACACTATCAGCTGCAGTCACCTGCATCACCTCAAGAACCTTCTTCTCCTTATCAATGAAGTTCCGGGGATGCTCATCTATCTTTGACCCAAATCACTCTGGCATATTCATACGGATGAAATCCGTAACTCTAGCGGCAGCTGACCCACCTTTGGGTTAGAGAGAACAGGTGCCTACTGATTAACTTGAGCAATTTTTAACTTGTGCTAATATATGGATGGCATTCCTAAATTCAGCTTTCGTGACCTTGTGGTCTTGAACTAGAGGATTAGCATTGCAAATATTATTTTTATGAGAAGGCATGATCTGAAAGGCATAAAAATAGATTAGGAGGGAGAAATAGAGTTAAACTCTATCTCCCAATATTGAACATGAAATAAATAGAGTTTCCTAAAAATATATCATATCCTCTCTCTCATAAGTGTGGAACGCTTCACACTCATGAAAAAGATGTCACTTAATGCGGCTTTCACACACCCTAAGACACCTTAAACCTGATGCTTTGATATCAAGTGTGTCATGACCCAAACCTACACCCTAGATGTAACACTGTGCTTAGAGACACAAGTGACCCCAAATTAACTCATGGCATGGCATAAACTCAAACAATGCTAAGTAATAAAGACTAGGCTGAAGCTGTACTGAAATAATCAAGCAAGTGGTGTAAAAATCTGAATAAGCTCTGAATTAAAAAAACATGTCTGAACAAGTTACTCGACTAAAACAAGCTGAAATATCTGCCTGTGTCTGAAATCCTCTATTACTGATAAGTTGCTGGGACAAGCCCCTAGCTAACTCTAAAAGAACTGAACACTGAAATATCTAGAAGAGAAACGTCATAAAAGTCTGTCCTCGGATGATGAAGACTCACCACGAGAAGCTGTTAAAGTGGCACTGGGCATATACTAGCCGTGATCCTAACACTGAGCGCCTGAACCTGCAGCATAATAGGATGCAACACATAGAGTATGCGGCCAGTACTTTGAATGTACTGAGCACGCAGGATATGCAAAGCTAAATATAAGATTTGAATACGCTAAAATATTGATAAGCTGTTAAATTGTAAACTGAAACTTTAGTACAAAGGCCCAAACATAATCATGCATGAAATTTGAAATGCAAGAATATTCTGAAAATACATAATAAAAATAATAAAACTAATCTAGGGCCAAGTATATATCTATTGAGTCTAGTTCTGTGAGAGAGTCTATTAACCGACATAAGTCACGTGAGCTAAATGGGGAGTCTAATATATATGCCCCTTCGAGAGGACCCAATATACCTTTCTAGTGTATGGAGGCATTAGTGGCATAATCACAAATTTTGAGGCCCAACTGAGGGGATAAATAGACCTACGATAACATGTAGTTCTATGACTGAAGGTAAACTAGGCCCTAGTCCAACCGGTACTAAGTATTACTCCCAAAACTGATTTTTGATAGCTCATTTAGAACTAGAGTTCAAGAATGATGCGTCATAAATTAACTAGTCTAAAAATATTTATTTTCTGAAAAACTATAGTCTGAAAATTGGCTAATTTCATGCTTAAAACTGAATGCTAGTAGACTAGGCTAAATTTGGAAGTAACTAGTTCATATGAAAATATTATAATATTAGGCTAACTTCTTATCTTCTTAAATATTAGTAAAAATCCATGCAAGTTATTGAAACTAAAGAATAATTCATTAAAACATGGTATAAATCATGTAATAAGTGTAAGGGCTGAATTTCATAGAAATCAACATGATAGGGTAAGAACTCTAATTTCTCAAATCAAGATAATTGAAATAAAAGACTGAGGTTTTGGGCATAAGGATGACCTAAACTCTTACTGAATACCTACATACCTAAACTTGAAGCTTTCTTGAACTAAGAATGGAGTTATAAACTTTGGAGAAGAAAGCCCTAAGTTTGTAGCTTGAGAGAGAACTTTTCTTTTTTTCTGAAACTTAGTAGATGAAATGAGAGAAATAATTCTAAGTTTGACTAAAACTCCTCAAAATATACCCAAAATGACTTAGTATAGGATTTAAAAGAATTAGAAAAGGTCTAAAATACCCTGGGAAAATAAATCGAAAACTGCTAAAAAAATTTGGACTGTGTTTCACGGTTGGGAACCATGGTCTGTGGATGGTTCCATGAGATATGGAACCCAGTTGTGGTTCCCTAGGATTCTGATCAGTTGTGCACATAAGTTCCTTGGTTGTAATTCATGGCCCGTGAACTATTCCATATTCCGTGGATCCTGGTCGTGGTTCTCAGGAAAATTAATAAGTCTTAGTCTAACTTTCATGGGTGGAGTCCACGGCTTATGGACTATTCCACGGTCTGTGGATCCACCTCATGGACCTAACCCCATTAATGAAGGCCTATGTATGAGTTCCATGGCCCCAGTCCACGGCTCTTGGACTGTCCTATGGTTCATGGATTTGGCTCGTGGAACTTGCTATCACTTTGACAGCTTAACACTTAAAATTTTTGGTCTGGTTCTCATCTTAGAAATTTTTGGGGTGTTACAATAGTGCAATTGTATAACCTACGATGAAATAATCAAGCAAGTGGTATAAAAATCTGAAAAAGCTCTGAAGTAAAAAAACATGTCTGAACAAGTTACTCGACTAAAACAAGCTGAAATATCTGACTGTGTCTGAAAGCCTCTATTACTGATAAGTTGCTGGGAGGAGCCCCTAGCTAACTCTAAAAGAACTTAACACTGAAATATATAGAAAAAAAGCGTCGTAAAAGTCTGTCCTCGGATGATGAAGACTCACCACGAGAATCTATTAAAGTGGCACTGGGCATATCCTAGCCTTGATCCTAACAGTGAGCGCCTAAACCTGCATCATAATAGGATGCAACACATAGAATATGAGGCGAGTACTTTGAATATACCGAGCATGCAGAATATGCAAAGCTAAATATAAGATTTGAATACGCTAAAATATTGATATGCTGTTAAATTGTAAACTGAAACTTTAGTAGAAAGGCCAAAACATAATCATGCATAAAATCTGAAATGCAAGAATATTCTGAAAATACATAATAAAAATAATAAAACTAATCTGGGGCCAAGTATATATCTACTGAGTCTAGTTCTGTGGGAGAGTCTATTAACCGACATAAATCACGTGAGCTAAATGGGGAGTCTAATATATATGCCCCATCGAGAGGATTCAATATACCTTTCTAGGGTATGGAGGCATTACTGGCATACTGACAAATTTTGAGGCCCAACTAAGGGGATAAATAGACCTACGATGACACGTAGTTCTATGACTGAAGGTAAACTAGGCCCTAGTTCAACCGGTACTAAGTATTACTCCCAAAATTAATTTTTGATAGCTCATTTAGAACTAGAGTTCAAGAATGATGTGTCATAACTTAACCAGTCTAAAAATAATTATTTTCTGAAAAACTAATAGTCTGAAAACTGGCTAATTTCATGCTTAAAACTGAATGCTAGTAGACTAGGCTAAATTTGGAAGAAACTAGTTCATATGAAAATATTATAATATTAGGCTAACTTCTTATCTTCTCAAATATTAGTAAAAATCCATGCAAGTTATTGAAACTAAAGCATAATTCATTAAAACATGGTATAAATCATGTAATAAGTGTAAGGGATGAATTTCATAGAAATCAACATGATAGCGTAAGAACTCTAATTTCTCAAATCAAGATAATTGAAATAAAAGACTGAGGTTTTGGGCATAAGGACGACCTAAACTCTTACTGAATACCTACATACCTAAACTTGAAGCTTTCTTGAACTAAGAATGGAGTTTGAAGCTTTGGAGAAGAAAGCCCTAAGTCTGTAGCTTGAGAGAGAACTTTTCTTTTTTTCTGAAACTTAGTAGATGAAATGAGAGAAATAATTCTAAGTTTGACAAAAACTCCTCAAAATATAGCAAAAATGACTTAGTATAGGATTTAAAAGAATTAGAAAAGGTCTAAAATACCATGGGAAAATAAATAGAAACTGCTGAAAAATTTTTGACTGTGTTTCACGTTTGGGAACCATGGTCTGTGGATGGTTCCATGTGATATGGAACCCACTTGTGGTTCCCTAGGATTCTGATCAATTGCGTACATAAGTTCCTTGGTTGTAATTCATGCCCGTGGACTGTTCCATATTCCGTGGATCCTGGTCGTGGTTCTCAGGAAAATTGTTAAGTCTCAGTCTGACTTTCATGGGTGGAGTCCACAGCTCATGGACTATTCCACGGCTCATGGACTATTCTACGGTCTATGGATCCACCTCGTGGACCTAACCCCATTAATGAAGGCCTATGTATGAGTTCCATGGCCCCAGTCCATGGCTCTTGGACTGTCCCATGGTTCATGGATTTGGCTCGTAGAACCTGCTATCACTTTTACAACTTAACACTTAAAATTTTTGGTCTGGTTCTCATCTTAGAAAATTTTGGGGTGTTACAATAGTGCAATTGTATAACCTACGATTAGTCTTCAGACGTGATTGTATTGTATATACTTTCCCTATTGTACTTTTATGAATTGGCTAAATGAACATGAAGTGATAAGTGAGATGAAATGACTAAGTATGAATAGTGTCTTAGGCACTGAGTATCTTTGTGAGAATATGGGTCTGAAAACATATTTATATAGATGTTTTCATTGATACATTTGATATAAAGAAGATATACGTAGGTATGGTACATGGACACCTAGGGTCCCCTACAAGTCATGTCTAGTTGGCATAAATAAGATTAATAGCATTTGTGTATACTCTTTTACCTTGTTTGGTATTATTGCATTGCTTATTATGATGAGTGGGCTGAGAACTGAGGTGAGACTAGAAATACAAGCTATATGAGCAGACATTGATGGATATAGTGATAACTGAGATAGTTGTTGAGTGTGATTACTCCTTTTACCTTTTGTGGTACAATTCTATGAATTTGTATCTATTGAATTGTTTTGAAAGATTATATGTTGGTTGCTTATCTGCTAAGTGTTGGAGTCATGTACTTGTTATATGTTTTATTGCTTTCATGTTATATTGTTGGGTCGGCCTATGATACCTACCATTACATAGTGTGTTGTACTGATACTACCATGTGCTCTTCTTTAATTGAGTACAAACCATGTTCTAGAGGCTGAGATGAGACCTCGGCTAGAGTAGAAAGAGATTGATTACTGATCCAAGGGTGAGCACTACTTCTCAAGCTGCCATGGATCCTCCACGAGTTGTTGTTCTTCTTCCTGGCAATGGAACTCTACTACTTTTACTGCTTTTAGATCTTGTTGGACATCTTAGACTATGTTGGTTTAGAAGTTCTGGACGATGACTTTCAATTTCTGGGGATTGGTTAAGACTGAGAGTTGGGTTGGGTTGTTTGATTCTCCCACAGAGTGTTAGTGTGGGTGACAATCATGTCTCAATTGGATTGTGATAGATGAGCTATCAACTTGTTCGTTGTAGCTTAAAGTCTCATTTTTATTTATTTTCAATTATATAGACTATATATATTATTTTTAAAAACCTTATGTTATTCTAATCTTAGATGCTCAAGACTAGCATACTAGTTCTAGAGAAGTTGTTTGTTATGATTCCGTGTTGTATCAGATAATGGGTATAATCATCTATGTTATTTTCCTTTCTTTAGACATCATTTTCTAATATTTGAAATATTTGTTATATATTGAGTTTTTGTTCACCTAATGATGATCGATGTTGGATAAGTAATTTAGTTAATTGGATTGGCAAACACTTTGAAATACTTTTTCAAGGATAGTTTTTTATTGGGTGGTAAAATCACGTATTCCACCAAAATTTGTATGTTAGACCTTAAAATTTGCAAAACCACTCCCAAAAAATAATGAAATATATTGTTATTTCTTATATAAACCAAGAAATCTCTATATTTCATCACTAAAAATAATAAACTTTCTTGAATTTATTGCTAAGAATCGAGAAAATGGCCATGTCAAAACTAGTTGTTCTGCTTTTTCTAATTTCATTTATTGCATTTACATTATTTTCAGAAGTTTCTAGAGGAGATAAGGAAATTAGCTATGGCGCCATCGAAGAGAATCATGTCCCATGTGATCGCAAAAGTGGAAACAATGCCAAATGCCATCCAGCAGAACCAGAATCTCCATACCAGCGTGGTTGTAGTCCTCTCACTCGTTGCCGAGGAAATGAGCCATCAAATCCTTGAAGGTTGCTTTAAATTAAACGTGCATGAAGATAATTTTTTTTTTATTTACAAGATGTTAATGGTACAACCAAAAGTTTTGTTAGGTATATTATACTCTTATTAAAAGTAGTTTCTCCCTCTGAGTTAACGAAAAAATTATGACATCACATAGGGATGGATGGGATTGATATCAGTTCATCAATTTCTTTTACATATATATACAAAAAAAAAAACTTTAAAATTGTGATTCATAATCCATTAGTTATGCTCTTGAATTTGCTTGAAGAGGTCAAAATTTGAACCTCAACTTGGGCATTCTTCTTCGAAAATATTTGAGGAGCCTCCATTTTTTAAATGTGAAATTATATAGAATTGATCCATAGACCTGACCTTTTTCTAATTTAAAATTCAATATACTGAATGGGAAAAGACACGTACTTGGATAGGAAAGTGATCCAAAATTTCTGCTGCTTCAAGTTTTTAAATGTGAGACCACATACAGAGAATTCCACGTTCAGCCCCTAAACTCATACATTATTTTTTGGCATCCAATTACAAGACTGAATCCCTAAGTGTCGGCTTGCATATTTAATGAAGTTTATCTTCTTTCGTTGAATCTAGATTTACATAACTAATCAAAGTCTCATAAACAATTACAAAGAAAGTTCCTTTTCAAGAATTTTGTCGACCTTTTTGAAGTATTAAATGCACTTATCAACCACTATTTCTTGAGAATGTTAAGTGTCATCAAACCTAGTACATAAATGTATTCAATAGTTTTTTAATATCTAAACGCATTGCAAAAATTTGTTTTAATGTTAAATATAATTTTAAAAGAACTCAATATGTATTTTACATATTAATTTTCAAACATTGAATCATTATACCGAATAATTCTATTGTATAATTATTTTTAAAAATTGTGGTTGTTGATCTAGTAATATACATCAATAATAGTGTTATTCGTACTCGAGCCATTAGGTATTTAGGCCTCTAAGATCATTGATTTGTTAAGTAAATAAGTCTTTAAGGAAGAAGAGTATTGTCACTCCCTGAGGCTAGCCCCTAGATGTAACACGGGACCTAGGGTCACAAGTAACCCCAAGCTAACCCTGAATCTGGTATATCATAAGCATACTGAAAATTATGCAGAATAAGAGGAAACATAACTTAGTAGTGAATGACTAAAAGAAGTAATTTGAAAATATCTGAAATAATAACTGAGTCCAAACAGAACAGCCAAACCACTGAATATTTACTATATATCTGAAACCCTCTAATACTGATGAGCTGCTGGGACAAGTCCTCAGCTGACACCAAATATTGAAGCTAAAGACAATGACTAAGCAAAAAGCATAATAAACATGTCCTCGGAGAATGAGGACTCACTCCTAACTAAAGCTGATGTGGCACCAGTAAGAGCTAATCATGTGGCTGAACCTGAGTACCTGAGTCTGCATCGTAATAAGATGCAGCATAGAGTATACGTCAGTACTTCGGATGTACTGAGCATGTGGGATATGCAAAACTAACAGGATAAGGAAACATGCTAAAATATACTGAAAAACTGTAATCTGAATAAACTGCAGTACATAGTCCCAATTATAAAGTCATGCATAAACATAGTTGAAATGCAGGAGTAACTAAAAATATGCTGGGAACTAATAATAAATATAACTGTGGGACTAGAGTACATTACTAAAACTAATGTTGTGGGAGAGCTTCTTAACCGACATAAACCACGTGAGCTAAACGTGGAGTCCGATGTATACTCCCCATCGAGAGGATCCAATATACCTTGCCAGGGTATAGAGGCATGAGTGTGGCGTGATCACTAAAACTAATGCCCAACAGAGGGGATTTATAACCTACGTTGGCACGTAGTTCTAGGACCTGAGGGTACGCTGAACCCTTAGTCCAACTCGGTGCTAAATACTACTCCAAATCTGGATACTGTTAGCTCATTTAAAACTGAAGTCCTGAATTCTTAAGACAGAACCAAACTAGTCTGAAAACATTATTTTTCTGAAATATTATAGTACTCTGAAAGTCTGATTGATAAACTAGCAGTCTGGGTTCAATTTTGAAGAAAACTAACCCATTTAAACAAATGTTATAATTTAGGGCTAAGTCCATGATTTCTGAAGATTGTGCAAATATCTATGCAATTCATGAACGGAATTTGGACCTCTCCATAATAAGTTGAACCTTCTCCATAGTCTCATCAACCGAATTTGAACCGAATTGTGCAAACCTCTCCATAATAAGTTGAACCTTCTCCATAGTCTCATGAACCGAATTTGGACCAATCAGATCTGCCTCACCTACCTCAAACCAACTAATAGGTTATCTACACCTCCGACCATAAAGTGCCTCATAAGGTGCCATCTGGATGCTAGAGTCAAAGCTATTGTTGTAGGCAAACTCGATAAGAGGTAAGTGATCATCCCAATTACCTTTGAAATCAATAACACAAGATCTCAACATATCCTCCAAAGTCTGAATAGTACACTCTGCCTGCCCATCCGTCTGTGTGTGAAAAGCTATGCTAAGCTTTACCTGAGTACCAAGATCTCTCTGAAATAATCTCCAAAACTGGGAAGTAAACTGAGTACCCCTATCTAAAATGATAGACAATGGGACACCATGCAATCGGACTATCTCCCGGATGTAGAGTCAGGCATAATCATCTGCTGAATCAGTAGATTAACAACCAAGAAGTGGGATGACTTAGTCATCCAGTCGACAATCACCCAAATGGAATCATGTTGCCTTCGAGTATGAGGCAACCTAGTGATGAAGTCCATATTGATAGCTTCCCACTTCTAAGTAGGAAGGTCAATATCCTGAATCATGCCACCCGGGCGCTGATGCTCTACCTTCACTTGCTGACAGTTGGGATACTTAGCCACAAAACTGGATATGTCCCTCTTCACACCATTCCACCAATAGACTTTCCATAGATCACAGTACTTCTTGGTGGAACTAGGGTGAATAAAATATCTGGAACTGTGAGCCTCAGTCAAAATCTGTTGTCTCAACCCATCCACATCTGGCACACACAATCGACCCTGATAATGAAGCACACCATCTCCCCGTTGGGAGAAAACCTCAACTCTTTGTTGATGTACTGCACCCTTTAGCTGAACCAAAATAGGATCACTGTCTTGCTTTGCCTTCACTTCAGCCACTAATGATGATTCAGAACCATTCTGAACAATGACACCGCCTTCGGTCGAGTCCATAAGGCGGACCACCAATAGAGCAAGCCTATGAACCTCCTTAACCAATTCCTTCTTCCTGTCTTCGACTGAAGACACACTACCCATAGATAATCTACTAAATGCATCTGCCACAACATTGGCCTTACCCGGATGGTAAAGCACATTCATGTCATAATCCTTAAGAAGCTCAAGCCATCTCCTTTGACGAAGATTCAATTCCTTCTGAGTGAACACATACTAGAGACTCTTATGGTAGGTGAATACATCCATGTGAACACCATACAAGTAGTGTCTCCAAATCATCAAGGCAAAGACCACGGCTGCTAACTCAAGATCATCAGTAGGGTAGTTCTTCTTATGAATCTTAAGCTATCTTGAAGCATAAGCAATCACTTTACCACGCTGCATCAACACACAACCCAAACCAATCCTAGAAGCATCACAATATACAACAAAGTCATCTAGGCCCTTGGGTAGAGCCAACATCAGAGTTGTAGTAAATCTAGTCTTCAATTCCTGAAAGTTCTTCTCACATAGGTCAGACCACTAAAATTTAACCTCTTTCTGAGTCAATCGAGTTAAAGGGGCAGCAATGGAAGAAAATCCTTCTACAAATCTCCTGTAGTAACTAGCCAAACCCAAAAAGCTCCTAATATTTGACGGGGAAGTGGGTCTAGGCAAATTTTTTACCGCCTCAATCTTTTGAGAATCAACTCGAATACCATCTCTACTCACAATATGACACAGAAAGGCAACAGACAGCATCCAAAACTACACTTGCTAAACTTTGCAAACAACTGTTGATCCTTGAGATTTTGCAGCACAACTCTCAAATGATCTGCATGCTCCTCCTCACTCCGAGAGAAGATAAGGATATCATCAATGAAAATAATCACAAACATATCCAAATACCATTTGAACACACGGTTCATCAAATCCATAAAGGCTGTAGGAGCATTCGTTAGACCAAAAGATATAACAATAAATTCATAATGAGCATACCAAGTCCTGAAGTCTGTCTTCAGAATACCATACTCTTGAACATGAAGCTGATGATAACCAGATCTAAGGTCGATCTTGGATAAGAAACTAGCACCCTGAAGCTGATCGAACAAGTTATCAATCCTAGTAATGGGATACTTATTCTTAATTGTGACCTTGTTCAACTGACGGTAGTCAATACACATCCTAAGAGAACTATCCTTCTCCCGCACAAACAAAACTAGGTCACCCCATGGAGAAATGCTAGGCCTGATGAAACACTTATCAAGAAGATCCTTCAACTGATCCTTTAACTCTTTAAGTTCTGCAAGATCCATTCTATAGGGAGGAATAGAGATAGGATTCATATCTGGAAGAAGATATATTCCAAAGTCGATCTCCCATTCGGGAGGGACTCTGGGAAAATCTTCAGCAAACACTTATGGGAACTCATTCACAACAGGAACAGACTGAAGAGATGGTGTTTCAGACTCCATGTCCATAACCCGAACTATATGATAAATATAACCCTTTGAAATTATCTTTCTAGCCTTAAGATAAGATATGAAATGACCTTTTTAGGATGGGGGACTACCTTGCAACTCTAAGACGGGTTCATTTGGAAACTAGAAACTGACAACCCGAGTATGACAATCAACCGAAGCATAACAAGCATACAACTAATCCATACTAAGAATAACATCAAAACCAGTCATCTCCAACTCTAATAAATCTGTTGAAGTGACTCTATGAAGGACTGAGATAGGTCAATTTCGGTAGATTCTCTTGGCTAAGACTGACTCACCAACAGGAGTAGACACACGAAAGGGTTCTAAAAGCTATTGAGGACAAATTTCAAATTTGCATGCTACATAAGGGGTCACAAAAGATAGGGATACACCGGGGTCCAACAAAGCATACACATTAAGAGAGAAGACTTTCAACATACCCGTGATAATGTCCGGGGAACTCTCCTGGTCTTGACGAGAGGACATGGCATAAAGGTGATTCTGGCACTGACCACCAGAACTAGAAGTTGTGCCCTGCTGGACTGGTCGACCTCCTGGGGCTGCTGGAGTAGACTGAGTCCTACTACCTCTCTGCCCCTTCTTAGCCGAAGGGCAATCTCTAATCATGTGTCCAACCTGACCATACCCAAAGCATGCACCCGTGCCCAAATAAAACTCTCTCGGGTGGTTCTTCCCACACTTGCTGCAAATAGAGTGGGAAGATCTCTTAGCAACACTCCCCTAAGACTACGAATAGGAACTAGATCCTATACCAGTATGATCATGATGAGGCCTCGGGGCCTGGGTAGAAGCAATAGCATAAGAATGAATGGGTTCTGATGACTTCTTTTGAAATGAAGAGCGATGTCTACCATCGGACCTCTGATGGCCAAAACCTGAACCCTTGGATCTAACTCTCTTTTTCTCCCTAGCCATCTCTCTAAGATTGTCTCCTTCAATCTGGTGAGCATGGGTCATGAGTCTATAAATATTCATATCACTCAATAGCATAGTGGACCTACACTCCTTTTTTACTATATCTGAAACCCCATAGATAAACTTACTTATCTGATCATGCGGGTCCTCTACCATAGTAGGAGCATATCTGGAGAGCTGAGTGAACCTCAAATTATACTCTTGGACTGTCATGGATCCCTGTCTCAAGTTCATAAATTGCTCGGCCTTAGCTTGCCTCAACTCTCGGGGAAAAAACCGATCGAGGAAAGCCCTCTCGAAACACTCCCAAGTCATAGGGACCTCGTCCCTAGTTATAGCTTCCTTCCATTATGTAAACCAGATATGAGCTACATCCTTAAGTTGATCAGATGCTAACTCAACACTATCAACCCCAGCCAGTTGCATTACATCAAAGACTTTCTTCACTTCATCAATAAAGTTTAGCGGATCTTCATTCACTTTCAAACTCCAGAACTCTGGTGGGTTCATACGGATAAAATCACAAACTCGGGCCACTACCCCACCTTGAGGATGGATGGGGATAGGAGCCGGCTGGTAGGCCTGAGCGGCCATGGTCTGGGCTAGCATATGGATGGCATTCCTGAACTCCTCATTCGTGACCTCGGGAGCTGGAACTGGAGGAGCAGTATTTCGAGTAGCTCGGTGAGGCATAGCACATCGAGGCATAATCTAAAACATAGAAAGAAAGGATTAGAGGGATATTAGAGTTAAGCTCTATCGCACGATATGATCATGAAAGAAGTGAAGTTTTTATAAGACATCTCATAGTTTCCCTATCATAAGTGTGGTGTGTTTCACACACATGAAAGAGACTACTCGATGCAGCTTTCAGACATCCTAGGACTCTTGAACCCGAGGCTCTGATACAAATTTTGTCACGCCCCGAGGCTACCCCCTGGATATAACACGGGACCTGGGACCACGAGTGCCCCAAGCTAACCTTGGTCATAGCATACTCGGTCATTTATAAAGGAAACATGGAAGAAGCATAAATAGAAAGTTAGACAATCCAACATATAAATGATAAGTCAGGATGAAACACAATCTGAAACAAGGGACTCGAATACTGTCTATGTCTGAAAATCCTCTACACATGACATAAGGACTTGATAGGACAAGACCCTAGCTAACTCAAGGTACAAAAGTAAATAATTAAAACTAGCTAGAGTCATAACTAGCCCTCAAACAATGAGGACTCACCAACACTGACTGGAAATGGCATGTGGTCTCTAGCCATGTGCCTGAGGGAGGGAACCTGAATCTGCATCATCAAGAGAATGCAGTGCAAAGTATGCGTCAGTATTATAGGATATACCGAGTATGTGAGATATGCATGATCATGATAAAAACATACTTAAAACATGATTAAGATGAGCTCATTCGTAAAAAGAGCTAGCATAAGAAATTATCAAGGTATAAGACATAAAACATGAAGTAAAGTCAAGATTCAGAGTAAAGTATCATATAACTTCATAACTTGAAAATAATCATGCGGGAGTTTCTCTTAACCGACATAAACTATGCTGAGCTACATGGAGTCCAGTGTCATGAACCCACACTGAAAAAGGTTATCCTAACCAGCTAAGGTTAGAACCATGTCATAACGATCCTTTCATAATCCACAGAGGGCAACCTACCTTGGCAACGTAGTTTTGGACTTGGGTTGTCTAGAACCCTCATTGCTCAGTGCTTATATACATGTGACATATCTAGATGTCAAGCTTGTTCATAAATATGTTCATAACCCGGATCTTCATACTACTCACAAATCTTGGTTTAGAAAATAATTCATGAGCATTGATGGTACATCGGGTGTCTTGCATTGCATAATAGTTCATAACTTGAAAACTTGTATGACTCTAGTTCAATTTCATAATAACATATATTTTCTTAGAACATAGGAACTAGACATGCACTTGCTTGAAAATCCATGAAAAACATGCTATCAAATACCTAATTTACTTAAATTAATTCATGCATGTAGGATTTACCATAATTAGCCTTCAATTCATAAAATAGGAGTTCACAAGTAAAAACCCATGCAAACTCATGCAATTTAATGTAAATTTCATAATATAATCATGAAAAGATAAATTATAGCAAAACCCATATGAATTGGATAAAAACCCTAATTTGAAAGTTCATGAGATCAAAATAAAAATTAGGGGTTTTGGGCACAAGGGTGGAAGTAACCCATTGTTGATTACCCACACACTTTGATTGAAGCTAATCCACTTGAAATTGAAAAGAAAAGGAGACTTGAACTTGGAGCTTGAGACTTGGAGCTTGAATGAGTTTTTTTCCCAATTTGGTAGATGAATGAGGTATAATGAAAGACTTAGGCTAAATGGGGTAGAAAACTTTCTAAAAATAGTTAAAACGACACCATTTATTAGTTAAAAGGGTGGGAAATGACTAAAATACCCATGGAACATAATTAGGAAAAAGCTGGAAAAAATTGACTTTCCAGGACCACAGATGGATTCCACGAGTCATAGACCAAACCACAGCTCATGGTTTCCATCCGTAGTTCCTGGCCAAAGGATCATGCTACAGAAGCCAAACTATGGGTCAACAGGAAGGACCCGTAGAATGGAGTACGGTCCATAGATCTAAGTCATACTCCTAAACTAAGCATTCAAGCTGAAGGTGAGGAACTACGGGTCAACAGGACGGGCCGTATAATGAACTACGGTCCGTAGACCTGAGTCGTAGTTCCTGGGGAAAGAACAGACCCCAGACTTGAGTTTCATGACTCTACTTTATGGTCTGTAGAACAAACTATGATTCGTAGAGTGCAGTCGTGGTCTCAGACCAGAGACTGGTTCCTGCATAACCTAAACCACGGTTCCATTCTACGAGTCGTGGTTCAAACCATGGTTTGTGGTTTGGACCCGTGATTCCTAGAAACTTTGGATTTTTCAGAAATTTCAGCTTAGAATGTCGGTTCAATTTCTGGGGTGTTACAGCTTAATACCAGGAATAATAGAGCAAGGGTAGCGGTCCCCGTAGCGGGCCCAGTGGTCAGAGAAAGAGAAAGGGGCAGGAGCAGGGGCAGAGAAAGGGCATCACCTGCTAGGGGTGAAGCTCAAGAAGCTGCTATACTAAGAGAGGCAACCCCTTACCCACCCTAGGATCATATTGAGGAAGAAGTAGAGGTTTTTGTTGAGCAGGGCGCAAAATAGGAGGGGGCGGCACTGGATGGAGGTGCAACCCTTCCCTCTGTAATGCCTGAAGCATTTTAGCAGGTGTGGAGATTTCTGGGTGGACTAGTTGGTGCGGGATCCACCCCCAGGGGTAATAAAGATCAGGTTTTGGTCACACAATCAGCATTTGCAATGTCTCCTAGGATAGATATGACATCGGGTATTGATGAGTTCTTCTGTCCAATGCTAGGACTGATTATGACAGGGAATAAGCACGAGATGCTGACTAAGTTTTTGAAGCGAAAACCTCCTACTTTTCAGGGTATTGAGAAGGAAGATTCTTATGAATTTATCTTGGACTGTTATGAGAGGTTGAACAAGCTGAGCATTGTGCAACAACATGTAATTGAGTTCATCACTTTTCAGTTGCAGGGTGATGCTAAGCAATGGTGGATGTCTCATGTGGAATGTAGGTCATCTGTTTTATCTCCACTGACTTGGACGGAGTTTCATGCTCTCTTCTTAGAGAAGTATGTGCCCCGTACCTTTAGGGATCACAAAAAGTATGAGTCCTTGGCTCTGGAACAGGGCAACATATCAGTCTCAGCTTATCAGGCCAAGTTTCATGCCTTGTCCCATTTTTCTACTCAATTGTTGCGCACCGAAGAGGAGAGGATTCATTTGTTCATGAAACACTTGAATACTGAATTGCAAGTGTTGTTCATGCACATGACTTCAGCAAGGAAGAGCTTTAATAAGGTCAGAGACTATGTAAAGAAATTAGAAGGGGTCAAGCAAGTAGGGCAGGCTAAGGTGTTAGCCAAGAAGTCCTGGAATGATGGAAATTTTAGTGGTTCATACTCTAGGGGCCACAATGAGCAGGTGTATTCTGCCCGTCCTATTCAGTCCGCCTTGTCAGCTGCTATAGGTGGTCGTCCAGGAGCTAGTCAGTAGTTTTCAGCTCTTAGAGGCCAGGGAGCTTCTTATACGTCTACCAACAGGCCTACTCCTGATCGCAGGTATTTCCATTGTGGTGACCTGGGTCACTTCAAGAAGGAGTGACCTTATAGACAGACATGTAATCAAACTTAGCAGCAGTCTAAGGCTGTGGTTCTAGCAGGTAGAGGTGGCTATGCTAGAGGTCATCTATAGGATGGGCGAGGTAACTTTAAGAGAGATCGGTCGAGCCATAGGTAATGGTGGCGTGGGCAAGGGAGTGGCGCATCCAGCAAGGAAATTTGCTCAGATTGATGACCAGGCTCATTGTTATGCTTTTTTGGGGAAGTTTGAGGCTGAGGCATCAAATGTGGTGATCACAGGTACAATTTTTATCTGTGATAGGATGGCTTCTATACTTTTTGACCCAGGTTATACTTACTCTTATGTTTCTGTGAAATTTTCTTTTGGTCTAGATTTGATTTTTGATGTACTTGATTCCCCTATCTATGTTTCTACCCGAGTTGGAGAGTCCGCGATAGTGAGTCATATTTATCATACTTGTCATGTGGTGTTTGTGGAGCTGCAGACTTGGGTTGATTTGGATATTCTGGACATGCTAGATTTTGATGTTATATTAGGGATGATTTGGTTGTCTTCATGTCATGCGGCGTTGAATTATAGTACTAAGACTATGACTCTAGAAATTCTGGGTAAGTATAGGCTAGAGTGGGAAGGTGTATAAGGCCTAAGACGGCTAAGATCATATCATTTTTTTGGGCTAGGAAGCTAGTAAGGAGAGGGTGTTTGGCCTTCTTGGCTCATCTCCGGGATGATCGTGTGGAGTCCCCATCGATTGAGTCAGTTTTGGTTATTTCAGAGTTTCAGAAGGTGTTTTCGGTGGATTTGCCTGCTATGCCTCTGGAGAGAGACATTGAATTTTTTATAGACTTAGAGTTGATAACTCGTCCAATTTCTATTCCTTCTTATCGTATGGCTCCGACGGAGTTGAGGGAACTTAAGACTAAGCTTCAGGAACTCTTAGCTAAGGGTTTTATCCATCCTAATGCTTTACCTTGGGGTGCTCCGATATTGTTTGTGAAAAATAAAGATGGTAGTATGCGATGTGCATAGACTACATGCAATTAAACAAGTTTACCATCCAGAACAAGTACCCTTTACCCCGTATAGATGATCTCTTTGACCAGTTACAGAGTGCGTCTGTGTTTTAAAAAATTGACTTAAGGTCAAGGTACCATCAGTTAAAGATTAGGCCCGAGGACATCCCTAAGACTGCTTTTCAGACTCGATATGGGCATTATGAGTTCCTAGTGATATTTTTTGGGTTGACTAATTAGGCCCGAGGACATCCTTAAGACTATTTTTCAAACTTGGTATGGGCATTACAAGTTCCTAGTGATGTTTTTTGGGTTGACCAATGCGCCGGCATCATTCATGAGTTTGATGAATGGAGTATTTAAGTCTTATATGGATTCATTCATCATTGTGTTTATAGATGGCATACTGATCTACTCCAAGAGTAGGGAGGAGTATGTTGAGCATCTCTGTATTGTGTTGGATATCTTGAGACACCAGAAACTATATGCAAAGTTTTCCAAGTGTGAATTTTGATTGACTTCATTCGCCTTCTTAGGGCATGTGGTGACAGAAAATGGGGTGATGGTGGATCCCCAGAAGATTGAGGCAGTTAAGAGTTGGGTCTATCCTAGCTCTATGACTGAGGTGAGAAGTTTTGTGGGGCTTGTAGGCTACTACCTTAGATTTGTCAAGGATTTTGCATCAATCACTACTCACTTGACAAGGTTGACTCAGAAGGAGGTACCATTTGTGTGGTCCGACAAGTGTGAGGAGAGATTCCAAAAGCTCAAGACACTTCTTACTACAGCTCCTATTCTATCATTGCCGATTGAAGGTAAGGATTTCATTGTGTATTGTGTTGCTTTACGTTTGGGTTTGGGTGTTGTGTTAATGCAGGACAGGAATGTCATAGCTTATGCTTCAAGGAGTTTGAAGCATCATGAGAATAATTACCCAACCCATGACTTGGAGTTGGCAGTGGTGTTCTTTTCACTTAAGATTTGGAGACACTATCTCTATAATGTCAAGTGTGAAGTGTTCATCGATCATCGTAGTCTGCGGCATGTATTCAATCAGAAGGACTTGAATTTGAGGCAGCAGAGGTGGATGGAGTTGTTGAAAGATTAATATGTGAAATATGTGACCATCCAGTACCATTCGGGTAAGGCTAATGTGGTGGCAAACGCATTGAGCCTAAAGACCTTCAGCATGGGCAGTTTGGCTTGTTCGGGGGTGTCCAAACGACCATTGGCAAAGGCGATTTGGGCTCTAGAATCTAAGTTCATACAACTGGGCATCTCAGAATAGGGTGGGGTGTTGGCCAGTATTAAGGTCAAATCCACTTTCATAGAAGAAATAAAGGCCAAGCAGTTTCAGGATTCACAGTTGAACAAGCTTCGGAGCAAGGTAATATTCGGAGAGTCAAGGGATGCCACATCGGACGCTAGTGGAGTGATGAATTTCAAAGGGAGGATTTGTGTTCCTCGGGTTGATTACATAGTTTAGAAGGTGTTGGTAGAGGCACATGGTTCGGGACATTCGATTTATCCGGGCGTAACCAAGATGTACAGGGACTTGAGGCAGCTTTACTGGTGGCCTGGGATGAAATGGTACATAGCTGAATTCGTGTCCAAGTGTCAGAACTGTCAGCAGATCATGTATGAGCACTAAAGGCCTACAGGACTACTTCAGAGAATGCCCATTCCCGAGTTAAAAAAGGTTATGCATTTTGGTAAGATGGGCAAGCTCACGCCTCGGTATATCGGTCCATTCAAGGTTCTGAAAATTGTAGGGCCAGTGGCTTACAGGTTAGAACTATTGCCTAGTTTATTCGGGGTCTATACAGTCTTCCATGTATCCATGTTAAAGCGATACCACGGGGATGGAGAATACATCATTAATTGGGATTCAATTTTGCTAGACAAGGATCTTCAATATGAAAAGGAATTGGTTGAGATTATTGACCGGGATGTCCAAAATTTGAGGACAAAGGAGATCAGATCTGTGAAAGTTCAATGGAAGCATTATCCAGTTGAGGAAGCCACTTGGGAAACCGAGAAGGACATGTAGGATAAGTACCCTCACTTGTTTGAGGATTCAGGTACCTACACTTTCCCTCTTTTATTTTGTATTTTTGGGTTTGATCGTTTGGGTATGAACGATGGGTAAATTAATATTTGTTGTAACGATCGGGTTTGTCGTTACGAGTAAACTTTTTGTGACTAGTTTTGAGTTAGAAAACATCAAGGTTTGGGAGTTGGAAATTCTGGGCTAGGCTAGTCTCAGACGATTTCTGAGAAAGGTATGGTCTAGGAAAATCTGGGTTAGGATTGGTAACGTATATGGGATTGAGCTAATTTTTCCATTATCTAAGACATAACAGATTCCAGGAGACTTTTTGGAAATAAATTTGGGTAAGTAGAACTCTCGGTATGAAGGTTAACGTGAAGGGTTATTCCAAAACGTCGACAATTAAAGTATGTTGTAAAATGGACCCTTTTGAGGGAAATTCTTAGTATTTGTCCCGTGTCGAGCGTTGTCACTATGCCATAGCAGTGACCGCTACAGCAGAAATATGTCCCTTATAATGAAAGTCAACTTTGGTCAGCACTGCCATAACGGTCATTTTCGCTATAACGGCACCGCTATAGAGGTATATGGACCATTATAGCAGACTGTGTTGGGATTTAATGCAGAAACTTCCCCAAAACATTCAGTTTTTCCTCAAGAACATTTTGGAGAAGGTCAAGGGCAATTTTGGCAAACCTTACTCCATTTTCACCTCTTTTCATCCCAAAGGTAAGGATTTTGCTCCCCTAACTTAATGCTATCTTTCCTACATTGTAGAATTTCTAGTTATGGACTTGGGGGGAAGGTTTGGGTTGACCTAGGAATGGCGGAATCTGAGGAAAAAGGGGATTCTAGTGCATAGAAATTCTTGGGTCTCGAATATTATTATTGGGTTATGATTAATTAGGCATAATTCTCTAAATGTATCCATAAAAATTTTAGACTTAGGTGAATTAATGGTGGGAAAGCCCGGAAATGGGTGGAATGATCATAGTTTGGCCTGGGGATTGGGATTTTGTATAACACGTATAATTATTATGCCATGTGAACTGATTTTAGTATCTTGTAATCATTTTTAGACCCAGAACAAGCAAAGGCTTCGAAACACGGGAAGGCTCCGGTCCAGTAGAGCTTTTGTGTAATTTGAGGTAGGTGATGGTTATGGTTTTCCCAATATGCAATATATTTTCATGTACTATCGCTTAGTATTATGTGAGTTTGCATGCTTAAGGAATGAGATTATGAATGTCTAGTTATCATGTCACGCCCTGAGGCTACCCCGTAGACAAAACACTATGCTCAGTGTCACAAGTGACCCCAAGCTAACCCATGGCATGGTATATCTATACAATTTTAATATAAAGATTATAATGTACAGAAGCTGAAATAGACAATTTAATATCTGAAGTGCGAAAAGCCCAAAACATGTCAGAATATAAAATATATGAAGAGTATAATGATGACCAAAAATAACACTAACAACCCAAGCTGAATCTAGTGTATGTCTGAAAGCGTCTAACTGATATGAGTTTCTGGGACTTGCCCCCAGCTAACTCTAATAAGTCTGAAACTGAAATGTAAAGACTGAAAAGTAAAGCATGTCTATCATCCTCGAGCTATGAGGACTCACCACTGAAGCTGCTGAGTACGGACTGAAAGTCGAGCTAAGCGCGGTCTGGATGTTGAGCGCCTGAACCTACATCATAAAATGATGTAGCACAAAAGTATGTGTCAGTACTTTGAATGTACTGAGCATGCGAGATATGTGTTGAGCTAAACAATACAAGGGATAAACATGGGAATATGTATACTGAAGCATAAACTGAGAAGTAAGTTGAGATGCAATGACCAAATAAATATCATGAGTATATAGCATGCTAAACTGAATAACTGAATATAAGGTCTATGAAACATGAGTCCGACTGTGGGAGATAATATTAACCGACATACCCCAAGCTGAGCTACTATGCGGCCAACCTGTAACCCTGGATAGAAGGGTGTTCATACCTTGCGAAGGGTACGAACAAGCCTGACGTGGATCGACTAATTGATGTCCACAAGGGACAGAGGTGTGTAGCCTAACCTGACAGCTGACCCCTCTTTATACCTATGGTGGTGACGCAGTTCTGGGATTGGGGGACTGCTAATAAAGGTCTTAGCCTAATCTGATAGCTAAGCCTTTATCCCATCATCCGCTTGGTACTAAGTCTACTCCCAATGGAAATGTAAGCAATGAAATACAAGTTGAAACAATGGATAGCTCAAATACTAACAATAATCTGAGAATGCACGTGTATATATATATATTGAAACTGATGGCATTCTAATATTTAAACATGATCATTTGAATTGTCTGCCTAGCAAGTAAATTTATGAATACTAAAATTTAGACATGCTAGGGTTTCTGATTCCTGAACCTGTGACTATACTAACTCTCCAAGAAACATGAAATAGACATCAACATAAGCAGTAAAATCTGAATTACAATGAATCCCTAAGATTTAGGAACCTAGGTCTGAACAAATCCATGGAGAACTAAAGAATTGAAGAACTGACTGAATTCTAGGGACTAATGGGTAAAAGGAACCCACTAGTGAAGTCCCACATACCTGGAGAAGAAATAACAGAGAAATCCTTTGGATTTTTGGGGCTGAACTTGAAGAAGACCTCTGCCTGTTCTTGAGAGAAAACAGTCGCCTCTTTCTCTTCTTTTCTTTCTAAGTCTGATGCTTTTTAGGAGAATAGAGGTTTTAGGTACTTTTTGACTAATTAATTAGGCTTAGAGTGGTCAAAATGATGTAGCTTTGGCATTAAAATAGGTAGGAAAAGTCTGGAATGCCCCCGGGAAAATTTAAAAGAAAACTGTTGAAATTCGCGACACAAGTTTCACGAATGGGTTCCACGACTCAAGGAAACTTCCACGTCTCGTGGAACCCTGTCGTGGTTCCTAGCCCCTTTTTGTCTAGCTGCGGGTATGAGTCCCATAACTTAGGTTCATGACTCGTGGAACCCTCAACGGTCCGTAGAACCCAATCATGGTTCTCAGAGAAATGGATGGCCTCAGGTCTAGTTCCACGACTTGGATTCACGACCCGTGGAACCTTCCACGGTCCGTAGAACCCAATCGTGGTTCTCAGTAAATTCTTTAGTTCATTGATCACCTTCCACAGGTCTAGTCCACGACTCGTGGAAACTTCCACGGGTCCAGTCCATGACTCGTGGAAACTTCCACGGGTCCAATCCATGACTCGTGGAAACTTCCACGGGTCCAATCCACGACTCGTGGAAACTTCCACGGGTCCTGGATCCAACTCATGATTTTGGCTGACAGTTGGAAAAATTATTTTTCTTCGGGTTTTCTGAGCTAAGTCTGGGCTTGGAATTTCCGGGATGTTACAGTATCTCCCCCTTGGGATCATTCATCCTCGAATGAAGACTAAACAAGCTGAGTTTTGAGGGAAAGAGCTGCAATCCCTACCAAAACGAGTACTAAAAACTGATATCTAACCAAACTGAGTCCCATGAGCATGCAAATGTGCTGAAATGCAAGGATAACTAATGGAACAAGGTATTGAGACTGAATTGCGCAAGAGTAAACTGAGAGACTGAAGAGGAACTATTACCTCAAGCTGAAACTGGATCGGAAGGAAAAAGGTAAGGGTACTTGGCCATCATGGTTGCTTCTGCTTCCCAAGTAACTCCCTCTACGTACTGATTCCTCCATAAGTCCTTTATTGATGCGACTTCCTTATTCCTCAACCTACGAACCTAATTGTCAAGAATCTCAACTGTAACCTCCTCAAAGGTGAGGCTATCCTTCACAGCCACACTCTCTAAAGGTACTATCAATGACGAATCACCCACACACTTCTTCAACAAGAAAATGTGAAAGACTGGATGAACCGCTGCTAGTTCTGCTGGCAGCTCTAACTCCTAAGCCACATTACCAATCCTTTTCAGGATTTTGTAAGGACCTACATACCTGGGACATAGATTCCCTTTCTTGACAAACCTCATCACCTCCTTCATGAGTGACACTTTTAGGAAGACCCAATCATCAATTTTAAACTCTAAATCCCTTCTCATCACATCTGCATAGGACTTTTCACGACTCTGAGCTATCTTTAGTCTATATCTGATGAGCTGAACTTTCTCCATAGCCTCATGAACCGAATCTTACCCAATCAAGGATGCTTCATCTACTTCGAACCAACCAACTAGAGGCCTGTATCTATGCCCATAGAGTGCCTCATATGGGGCCATCTGAATGCTGGAGTGGAAACTGTTATTATAGGCAAACTCTATGAGAGGTAGGTGATCATCCTAACTACCCTTGAAATCGATCACGTAAGCTCTCAACATGTCCTCTAAGGTCTGAATGGTACGCTCTGCCTGACCATCTGTCTGCGGGTGAAATATTGTACTGAGATTCACCTGAGTACCAAGACTTTTTTAAAATGATTTCCAGAATTGAGATGTAAACTGAGGACCTCTATCTAAGATGATAGACAAGGGAACCCCATGCAACCTGACTATCTCACTAATGTAGAGGTTGGCATAGTCCTCCGCTGAGTTTGTAGTCTTGACAGCCAAGAAGTGAGCTGGCTTAGTGACTCATTCCACTATCATCCAAATGGAGTCATGCTATCTGCAAGTACGGGGTAAAACCATAATGAAATCCATGTTGATCACTTCCCACTTCCAAGTAGGAATGCTAATGTCCTGAGTCACACCTCCTGGCTACTGATGTTCTACCTTCACCTGCTGACAGTTGGGAAACTTAGCCACAAAATCTGCGATGTCCCTCTTTATGCCGTTCCACCAATACACTTCCCGTAGATCATGGTACATCTTAGTGTCACTCGGATGAATAGAATATCTGGAATAATGGGCTTCTGTAAGGATCTGGTGCCTCAACTCCCCCAGATTAGGAACACATAAGCGACCCTGATAATGAAACACACCATCTCCCCCCCCGGGAGAAAACTTCTACTCTCTGCTGAAGAACTGCACCTTTTAATTGAAACAATATGGGATCATTGTCCTGTTTCTCTTTAACCTACACTACCAACAAAGATTCTGACCCATTCTGGACTATCACATCACCACCTATTGTGTCGATAAGGCAAACTCCTAAACGAGCAAGCATGTGAATATCTCTCGCTAATTCCTTCTTCTCTTCCTCAAAATATGACACACTACCCATGGACAGTCTACTGAGGGCATCAGCCACTACATTGGCCTTACCCGGATGGTAGAGCACATTCATATCATAGTCTTTGAGGAACTCAAGCCATATCCTCTAACGAAGATTCACCTCTTTCTGGGTGAACACATACTGGAGGCTCTTATGATCTGTGAACATATCAACATGAACACCATAAATATAGTGTCTCCAAATCTTTAAGGCAAACACAACAGTTGTAAGCTCGAGGTCATGAGTCAGGTAGTTCTTCTCATGGACCTTAAGTTGTCTGGAAGCATAAGCTATGACCTTACCCTGCTGCATCAAGACGCAACCTAGGCTGACCCTAGATGCATCACAATAAACCACATAACCGTCTGAACCCTCTGGTAGAGTCAAGATAGGAGTTGTAGTCAACCTGATCTTCAGTTCTAAGAAGCTTTTCTCACACTCATCTGACCACTGAAACTTGAGCTTTTTCTGCATCAACTTTGTCAATGGGGCAGCTATGGATGAAAATCCTTTCACAAACCTCCTGTAGTAACCCTCCAAACCTAAGAAACTTCTGATATCAGTCGGAGATGTGGGTCTAGGCCAGTGCTTTACTGCATCAATTTTCTGAGAATCCTCTCAGATCCCTTCACTAGATACCACATGACCAAGGAAAGCCACAGAATGTAACTAGAATTCACATTAACTAAACTTAGCGAATAGCTACTTAGCGAATAGCTGGCAATCTTTGAGAGTTTGCAAAATAACTCTCAGATGAGTCACATGATTTTCCTCATTCTGAGAATAAATGAGGATATCATCAATAAAGATGATGACAAACAAGTCTAAATACTGTTTGAACACCCTGTCCATTAAGTCAATGAAAGCTGCAGGAGCATTGATTAGTCCAAAAGTCATGGCTACAAATTCATAGTGACCATACTGAGTCCTGAAGGATGTCTTTGGGATGTCACTATCTCTGACTCTGAGCTGATGATAGACGGATCTGAGGTCTATCTTAGAAAAATAACTAGTACCCTGAAGTTGGTCGAACAAGTCATCAATCCTGGGGATGGGATATTTGTTCTTGATTGTGACTTTGTTCAACTAACGGTAGTCGATGCACATCCTGAGAGAACCATCTTTCTTACGCATGAACAATACTGGAGCACCCCATGGAGAGATGTTGGGTCTGACAAAGCCCTTATTTAGAAGGTCTTTCAACTGTTCTTTCAATTCCTTAAGCTCAGCTGGAGCCATTCTATAAGGAGGAATCAAAATAGGCTAGGTTTCTAAAAAGAGATCTATTCCAAAGTTGATTTCCCTTTCGGGAGGAACTCTGGGAAGATCTTCTGAAAACACTTCTGGTAACTCGTTCACCACTGGTACTAACTTAAGCGTTGGGGTTTCGGAGTTTGAATCCTTAATCCGGAAAATATGATAGACATACCCTTTGGAAATCATTTTTCTGGCCTTAAGATAAGAGATGAATCGACCTACAGGCACTGAGCTACTACCCTTCCATTCTAAGACTGGCTCATTTGGAAACTGAAACCGAATGAACCTAGTTCTACAATCGACTGAGTCATAACACAAATGTAACCAATCTATTCCTAGAATGGTATAAAAATCAATCATTTCTAACTCTACAAGATCTGCTGAGGTGACTTTATGGGAAACTGTGATAGGGCAATTTCTATATACCCGTCTAGCTATAACTGGGTCACCAACCGGAGTAGAGACTGAGAAGGGTTCTAGGAGAATTTTTGGACTGACCCAAAATTTTACTTCTACATATGGAGTTACAAAAGAAAGCATAGCCCTTGGATCTAATAGTGCATAAACATCTAAATGGAAGACTTGTAACGTACCCGTGACCATATCAGGAGAATCCTCCTGGTCTTGTCGAGCCTGAAGAGTATACAACCTATTCTGGCACTAACCACCTGTACCAGATGAGACACCCTGCTGAGTGGGGTGACCTGCTAGAGCTGCTGCAGAGCTGGCCTGATTCTATGGGCGAACATCCTTACCCTTTTGAGAAGATGCTGGACAATATCCCAGCATGTGGCATGGCTTACCACACCCAAAGCAATTCCCACTACCTGCCATGCACTCACCCTGGTGGTTCCTACCATACTTTTTAGACACTGGATGGGGGAGCTCGCTAGTAACTGTACCTTGGGACTTAGAGCCAGACGTTCTATCCTGTCGATTCTTCTTGAATTTAGGTACTGGGGTACTGGAAGAAGATAGAGCCAGAGCTGAAGACTTCTGATGAAAATGAGAGTGATTACCACCCTTTAACTTCTGCTGAGAGTTGTTGAAATCACCTGTTCTGGCTCTCTTACTGTCTCCTACCCTCTCTTTGATTTTCTCTTCCTCAATCTGCTGGGCATAAGTAACCAATCTGGAGAAATCCATCTCTTTGATCAACATAGCAGTTTTGCACTCTTTGACCATATCATCCGACACACCAGATATGAACTTGCTCATATGGGCCCTGGAGTCAGCTACATTCGATAGAGCATACTTGGATAGCTGTGTGAACTTGAGAGCATAATCCTTCACAATTATGTCATCTTATTTCATATTAATAAATTCCTGGACCTTGGCTTCCCTGAGCTCAAGTGGGAAAAACCGGTCCAGAAAAGCAGTCTTGAAAAGATTCTAACCCACCGGACCTACATTAGTACCCCGAGACTCCTTCCACTGCTGGTACCAAGTGTAAGCCACTCCCTTCAATTGATAAGCGGCTAAATATGCACTCTTGACTAGAGTTACACCCATTATACCTGTTACCTTCTGGATGTTGTCAAGAAACTCTTGTGGATCTTCTTCTGACTTAGACCCATGAAATTCTGGACGGTTCGTCTGAGTGAAATCCAGGATCCTTGCTGCAGTAGTGTTAGTCTAATGTGGAGCTGGTGTGGAAGCCTGCTGATTAACCTGGGCGGTCATGGTCTGAGAAAGAACTTGGAAAGCAGCCCTGAATTTGGCATACGTGACTTGCTCATTCAATGGATCTGCTAGAGCTGTTGGCTGATTCCTGGCGTTAGCTCTTCTAGAAGGCATTTTCCGAAATGCGAAGAGTAGGAGTTAGAAGGAGATTAAATAGAGTTTACACTCTATAGCACGAGCTGGAAAAGAACGAAGGGAAGTTTTTCCTAATGAAGTCTCATAGCTCCTCCCTATAAGTGTGGTGCGCTTCACACCTATGAAGAAGGCTCTACTTGACACGGCTTACAGACACCCTAGGACACTTAAACTTGATGCTCTGATACCAAGTTTGTCATGCCCCAAGGCTACCCCCTAGACGCAACATGGTGATCAGTATCACAACTGACTCCAAGCTAACCCATGGCATGTCATATCTATACAATTTAATTTTAAAGCATATACTGTGCAGAAGCTGAAACAAACAGTTTAACATATGAAGTGGGAAAAACCTAAAACATGTCTGAATATAAAATATATGAAGAGTATAGTGATGACCGAAAAAAACACTAACAACACAAGCCGAATCTAGTCTATGTCTGAAAGCCTTTAACTGATGTAAGTTTTTGGGACATGCCCCCAGCTAACTCTAACAAGTTTGAAACTGAAATGTAAAGACTGAAATGTAAAGCATGTCTATCGTCCTCGAGCTATGAGGACTAACCACTGAAGCTGCTGAGTATGGACTGAAAGTTGAGCTAAGAGCGGTCTGGATGTTGAGTAACTGAACCTACATCATAAAATGATGTATCACAAAAGTATGTGTCAGTGCTTCAAATATACTGAGCATACGAGATATGTGCTGAGCTGAATAATACAAGGGCTAAACATGGGAATATGTATACTGAAGCATAAATTGAGAAGTCAGCTGAGATGCAATGACCAAATAAATATCATGAGTAGATAGCATGTTGAACTGAATAACAGAATACAGGGTCAATGCAATATGAGTCTGACTTTGGGAGATACTATTAATCGACATACCCCAAGATGAGCTAACTATGGGGCCAACCTGTAACCCTGGATAGGACGGTGTTCATACCTTGCCAAGGGTACGAAAAAGTCTGACGTGGATCCACTAGATGATGTCCACAAGGGACAGAGGTGTGCAGCCAAACCTGACAGCTGACCCCTCTTTACACCTACGGTGGAACCATAGTTCTGGGATTGGGGGACTGGTACTAAAGGTCTTAGCCTAATCTGACAGCTAAGCCTCCATCCCATCATCCGCTTGGTACTAAGTCTACTCCCAACGGAAATGTAAGCAATGAAATACAAGCTGAAACACTGGATAGCTCAAATACTGACAATAATCTGAGAATGCAGATGTATATATATATACTGAAACTAATGGAATTCTACAATTGAAACATGATCATCTGAATTGTCTGCCTAGCAAGCATAATTTATGAATACTAAAATTTAGACATGCTAGGGTTTCTGAGTCCTGAACCTGTGACTATACTAACTCTCCAAGAAACATGAAATAGACATCAACATAAGCAGTAAAATCTGAATTACAATGAATCACTAAGATTTAGGAACCCTAGGTCTGAACAAATCCATGGAGAACTGAAGAACTGACTGAAATCTAGGGACCTAATGGGTGAAAGGAACCCACTAGTGAAGTCCCACATACCTGGAGAAGAAATTATGGAGAAATCCTTTGGATTTTTGAGGCTGAACTTGAAGAAGACCTTTGCCTGTTCTTGAGAGAAAACAGTCGCCTCTTTCTCTTCTTTTCTTTCTAAGTCTGATGCTTTTTAGAAGAATAGAGGTTTTAGGTAGTTTTTGACTAATTAATTAGGCTTAGAGTAGTCAAAATAATGTATCTTTGGCATTAAAAGAGGCAAGAAAAGTCTGCAATGCCCCCGAAAAAATTTAAAAAAAACTGCTAAAATTCACGACTTTGGTTTCACGGATGGGTTCCACGACTCGTGGAAACTTTCACGGCTCTTGGAACTCTGTCATGGTTACTATTTTTTTTGTCTAGCTACTGGTCTGAGTCCCACGACTTGGGTTCACGACCCATGGAACCTTCCACGGTCTATAGAACCCAATCGTGGTTCTCGGAGAAATGGCTGGCCTCAGGTCTAGTTCCACGACTTGGGTTCACAACTCGTGGAACCTTCCACGGTCCGTAGAAACCAATCGTGGTTCTCAGGAAATTCTTCAAGTCTCTGATCACCTTTCACAGGTCGTGGATCCAACTCGTGATTCTGGCTGATAGTTGGAAAAATTATTTTTCTTCTAGTTTTCTGAGCTATGTTTGGGCTTGAAAGTTCTAGGGTGTTATATATCCTGTGTCAATGGTGTGAAATAAACTGTGTTTGATTGCTTGTTGGTTTACAAGTGTGATGTTGTTTATTATTTTATTGACTTGTTGGTACCATGCCTGGTACAGGTTACATATTGGTTAGCTCGGGTTCCATGCCTGGTACGGGATATTTATTGGTTGGTTCGGGTACCACACCTGGTACATATTTTAGAAATGGTTTTCTCGGGTACCACACATGATATGGGTTTGATTTACTTGCATTGATTGTATTCTTTTGATGATCCCATGAGTGGACTAGCTTGTATTCTTGAATTGTGATTATTGCATATGGTTTATGAGAGGCCGGGTGATTATACTTAAATGTGAGGTTGATCATATTGTAGTTTGGGATTGCATGTTGAATACATAGGTGGTGTCCTAGGGACCCTTGGTGGTCTGGGTTATATGAAAAGGATATATGTTTATTATCACTGGGTATTGTCAGTGGTTGTTAATTGGTTACATGTGGTTGATAAGTTAAGGAAGAGACTTCTAGTCTAGTTATACTGTTGATTTGTATTACGTGTTTACTTCGCTTTACTCGGCTTTGGTTTACTGTTCATATCTTGTTTATTGGAGCTGGACGATGATCCTACCAGTACATAGTGGTTGTGTACTAATTCTGCACATGCTTTTCTTTTTGTGAGTACAGGACATCTTCTGGCAGCTGACACACGACCTCACTTGTAATCCAGGTGATTTCAGGATTCAAGGGTGAGCTGTTCTTCCGGACTACCTTCTCTTCGTCTATGTTTAGTTATAGACCACTTGTTTCAGGCTTAAACTCTTGTTTTATTTTGGGTTTGCATCCCTGTTCTAGACGCTTGGTAGAATGTTTTGGTATGGTGACTTTCAGTTCTTAGGTGGATTTCTGCAGATTTTTACTATGTTAGCATTTTGGGGTTGTGAATGATAGTTTATTTCTTGCAAGCTGGTTTTGAGCTGTTAGAATTGCTAAGTGTTGGGTCGATATGGGTTCGCTTATCTGGGGTTTTTGGGTGGGTGCCACTCACGGTGGGTTGGGTCATGACAAAAACTTAGTTTCTGGATCACTTCTCAACAAAGTAGGTCTTAAACTTGTTTTTGAAGCTGATAAAATAATTATTTCTCGTGGAGGAAACTTTGTTGGAAAGGGGTATCTTAGTGGAGACTTATTTGTACTGAACATTGTTCAAGTGATTGCCAATAATGCAAGTATTTCTAGTTTTGTTTATATTTCTAAGTCTATTAATTTGTGGCATGGTAGACTGGGTCATGTTAATATTGCTTCTATTAAAAGACTTAGGAAAATGGAATTAATTTCTGAAATTAAAACTAATGGATTTTTCTAAGTGTTGTGTGTGTAGAAGCCAAACATGCCAAGAAATCTTTCAAACCCATTACTAGTAGAAAGACTAAGTTGCTTGAACAAGTACACTCAGACTTAGCGAATTTCAAGAACACAATTAGCAAATGTGGAAAGAAATATTACATTACTTTTGTTGATGACTTTCCTAGATACACTAAGGTATATATTCTTAAGTCTAAAGATGAGGCTGAGAGCATGTTTTTGAAATTCAAAGCAGAAGTAGAAAACCAATTAGACAGGAAAATCAAGAGGCTTAGATCTGATAGGGGTGGTGAATATAGTACTAAAACTCTGGAGGCCTTTTGTGAGAAAAATGATATTATTCATAAAGTTTGTGCTCCCTGTACTCCCCCAACAAAATGGTGTAGCCAAACGAAAAAATAGAACCCTTAATAAAATGATGAATTTTATGCTTTTAAGCTCGGGTCTATCTAACAATATGTGGGGAGAAGATGTGTTGTCTTCATGCTATATTTTTAATAGATTTCCTCATAAGAAATTGGAAAAGACCTCATATGAGTTGGGGAAAGGCTTTTCTCCTAACTTGAAATTTCTAAAAGTGTGGGGGTGTTTGGCTAAGGTGGTCTACCTGATTTTAAACGGGTAAATATAGGATCTAAGACTTTTGATGTTGTCTTTATTGGTTATGCTCAAAATAGTGTTGCATATAGGTTTATGTCTTTGAATGATCATTCTATTTGTGTATCTAGAGATGCAGAATTTTTTGAGCATGTTTTTCCTTTGAAAAATGATATGTTTATTGATGTGCAAAATAATACTTCTACATTTGTGTCTATTAATTCTCATATTGTTCCTTCTTCTGATGTTATTCTAAATGAACATGAAAATAAACTTAGAAGGAGTAAAAGACGTAGAACTGAGACTAGCTTTTGTCCTGATTTTATATCTACCTTCTTGACTGAGAATTTTGTCATTGATACTTTAAATAATGAATTAGTGTCTATCTACTTAATAAAAGAAGACCCTAAGACTTATGATGAAGCAATGGGGTCAATAGATGTGATGTTTTGGAAAGAGGCAATTAAAAGTGAATTAGATTCTATAGTTTTCAATCACACATGGGACTTGTATGATTTGCCTAAAGATTGTAAACCCATAACTAGCAAGTGGATATTTAAGAATAAATTGAGACGTGATGGTACAATTGATAAATATAAGGCTAGACTTGTGATTAGGGGTTTTAACCAAAAGAAAGGTGTTGATTACTTTGATACTTATTCTCCTGTAACTAAAATAGCGACCATTAGAACTCTTATTGCTTTAGCCGCTATTCATAACTTAGTGGTACACCAAATGGATGCAAAATGACATTTTAGAATGGTGATTTAGAGGAAGAGATCTATATGAATCAACCTGATAGTTTTGTGGTCCTAGTACAAGAGGATAACGTATACAAATTGAGAAAGTCCTTGTGTGGACTAAAGAAGGAACCTAAGCAGTGGTATGATAAGTTTAATTTCACATTAATAAATAATGGCTTTGTTATTATTTCATCTAATACCTGTATTTATTCTAAAAGGATAGGATCAGATTGTGTCATTATATGTTTATATGTAGATGACATGTTAATCTTTAGCCCTAATGTGAATGTTATTAATGAGATTAAGAATTTTCTGTCTTCTAAGTTTGAAATGAAAGACCTTGGAGAAGCAAATGTGATTTTAGGGATTAAAATCAAAAGAACTGTTAATGGTTTCTTTTTGTATCAGACTCATTATATTGAAAAGGTTTAATTGTTTTGATGTAGTTCCAGTGAGAACTCCTTATGACCCTAACATACACTTGAAAAAAGAATAAAGAATCTAGTGTTTCACAAACTAAATATGCTAAAATAATTGGGAGTGTAATATTTCTCATGAATTATACTCGTCGAAATATAGCTGATGTTGTTAGTATATTAAGTAGATATATTCATAATCCCAGTAGTGAACATTGGAATGCTCTTCATTGCATGTTAAGGTATTTGTGAGGTACTATGAATTGGTGTTTGCATTTTAATAAATTTTCTGCTGTTTTATAAGGTTTTTGTGATGCAAACTGGGTAACTGATAATGATAAAGTTAGCTCAACTAGTGACTACGTGTTTACTTTGGGTGCAGGTGCTATTTCATGGAAGTCTTTCAAACAGACTGGTATATCATGTTCTACCATAGAATATGAATTTATTGCTCTCGAGTTGGCACAAGAAGCTGAGTGGCTGAGAAATTTTTTGGCAGATGTGCCGTTATGGGAAAGACAATCTTCACCAGTCTCTTTACATTGTGACTCACAGGCAGCAATTGGGATTGCTAAAAATAGTGTGTACAATGGAAAAAAGAGACATATTTGCATCAGACATGGTGCAGTTAAATAGTTGTTGAAACATCATGTTATTTCCTTGGAGTATGTAAGGTCCGAAAGAAATTTAACGGATCCTTTAACCAAGGGTTTGACAAGGAAAATTATCCTTGAAATATTGAGGGGGATGGGTTTAAAGCCCTTGGATTGAGGTAGTATAGTGGATACCCATTTGTGATCAAACGAAGTCATATATATCCTCAATGTACACTACATATCCTATCCCTATGGCGTAAGGTAGTATTTTATAAGGTTGAGCTTATTTAGATCTTAATGATTCTATAGCCTTAAGGTGATCTATATGAGATAGACTTGATGGAATCAACTATGTGAGTGTAAAAGTGTGGTCGCCTTTTATGAAAGGCTTGGTTCATATTTCTAGAGCACTCATGAAATCCAAGGTGTGCGTGCATGGCTATAAAAGCACGTTGGTAGTATCGCGGAGGTTGCTCAAAATTATGGATATGGTATGTGTTATGAGGGTCTAAACTTATATCCATTCAGTTCAAGAGTCCTTCACTTTATGGATATTAGTTGTTGCCTCATTCCACTATGTGTTAATTCAAATCGAAAGATATTGACACTTAAGTACAAGTTCCTTCCTTTTGCCCAGATTTATTCCTATTCTTTTGCCTTTGCATTTGTGAAGGATTGAAGTAATTTTTAATAAATGGAGAATGCAAAGTATAAATCTTCTTTAAGCTTATCCAAAAGAAGAAGTTCAAATACATTGTTACAAGTATTTTTTCCAAAATACTTTGTGAGAAATTGTAACATTTCACTTTAGTCTTGTAACCGTATCTTTTTAATTCTCTTTTAACGGATGAATTCATTGTTGAGAGTTTTCAATTCTCCTTAACGTATGAGTTAATTCTGTGAATTGAATACTCACCATTAATTCCAATCTTGAAACAACTTTTGTTCCTCACCTATATAAATCTCTCCACTTTGTGAACAAAGAACACACCAGAAAGAAAAGAAAACATCTTTCCTCCTTTCTTCTTCTAGTTGTTTGTTTTGGGCAATTGGTTCAGGTAACCTCCAAACTTTCAGCCATGAGTGCACGTATTTGAAAGTAGTTGTAGAACCTTGGGGAATGACTGGCCTTAATAATTTACACCGGAGTCGGGCAAAAATTGCTTTCAAGGCAGTGGCTTGCCACGATATAGTGTTTGTGAATATTCTCTTACTATTCTTTAATTCCAGTTTCATATCAATATTGTAGTATTTTTTCCAACACATTTCACATTCTAAACATTCCCTAAGCTTCTAAACTCATCCCAAATTAATTTTCATACGTTCTAAGGGTCATATAGTCATACTTTAAGCGTAAAAAGAGGTCCAAAAATGTACGGGCCATTACAGTATTATTAGGGGTTCAAGATTTCTAGGTACTTATGTGTGAGATTATATAATGAACCTGCATCGTGGATGAGGTTTGTGTTTTCTTATCCTTAGTCTGCTTCTTCCCTATCTAACTACTCTACTACTATAAATATGTTTATATATATATTCTTGGTGATGGAGTGATGGGCATGGGGATAAGCTTCGACCCTTGCAAGAAATTCTTGAACTTTAAGAGGCACTTGACATTTTTGAGAGGACTCACACTCATTCATAGGATTATGATGTACATGTATATTCTCCTCTTCTTCTTTTTTTGTTTCCACCTAGTGTGCGGTACCTGCATTGGGACCCTAGCTAAACTGGATCGCATAAGGCCCATTTAAGGGAAAGCGATCCCTAATAGGATTTTTCATACCTAGGGACTCAAACCCAAGACCTCTAGTTAAGGGTGGAGGATACTATTAATCCTACCACAATCCTTGTTGGTGTATATTTTCTTCCTTATTGTAAGTTCTGGGTAACTTTAGTAAGTTTGCAATATTTATGGTTTTGAATTCTCCATCAGAACAACCTATCTAGTTTAATTCTGAAAAATCTTTCTTGTGTATATATATACCTAGTTAATTATATTTGATGCAGTTCAATTTCAATACCTTGAAACTTTTTCAACATTAGTATTTTACGCTATAGTTTACAATAGTCATCTAAAGGATGAGAGAATATCAACAATCTTAGTGGTGAAGTGGTAAATACTCATCCTTAATTAGAAAGTTTAGGTTCGAGACCTACTAGATACAAAGTCGTCTTTGTTAGGGAATATTTTTTCCTCAACGTGGAAATTTTTTATGCCGCGAATCCAAATTTACTAGAGTCCCAATATGAATACCAAACACTGGATGAAAATCAAAAAGTAAAAGGGAGAATAACTAAATATAATCGTTCTTAAAGTCTATGTACAACATTCTACTTATATTTCTTTGATTTATGGCGCACTCCATGATCTAGTTGGTATTCTATGGCTTTTGGGATGCCGATGATGACATGTTGAACATGAACAGTTAGTGCTCTCTCGATCTCAGCTAAGTAATTTTCTTGATATAGAAGAGATAATAATTACATTTAATTACTGACTAAAAAAGTTAAATTCTTTACTTCTTTATTGTGAGTTTTATCTTTTATTCATCTTTATGTGTTAGCAACTTCCTTCCAAAGAATGATGATTTGATAGTTTAGACAGTCTTTTCCAGAGTCAAATTTGAATTTTAATCTACATAAATTTTTTATGTCTAGACGGTTTGTACGTCTGTACAGAAAGAGCCACTTTAGTTCTAATTTTACATGTATGTTGTTGTGCTTTGAGTAATTTTCTAATTGTTGGATGTTGGAAGGTGAAGAATCCAAGTCTTTTTTAAGGCAAGAAATTCATTTTATTATATGATTGATTGTTAAAGCTGGAGAACCCTAAATAACACACATAAAATTTGAGACATCCTTCAATAATGTTCTCGCATGCATAAGTTAATAAAGAGAGAGAATAGTAAAGGAGTTGTGATTACTATTCCAAAAAATGAATATATAGATATGAAAAACACTGACCTCTTATGGTGCTATTCATTGCAGTCAATTAATCTTTAGTTTATCTACTTATCTTTTATAGAGCTATTCTTTAGAGTTCTTCAATGGAATATTTAGCTTAGATCCTTGAATTGGAAAATCCTCAAAAAAGGATTAGATCTCAGATGGACATGCATAAATTGAAAATAAAGACAAATAAAGAGAGCTAACCTTCATATGGTTCCAGATTTAGGATTTGTTGGCGCAATTCTTTAGATTCAAGCCTTAAAATAGAAAAAATTTAAATTAAAGATTAGATCTCAGATTGACATCCTTATGCTTACATAGAAGGTCATTAAAAACAAAGGAACGATCAAAGACAGCAACACAAAAGATTCTTACTCTTTATTTTATTAGTGGGGATGCAAGGTGAGTGAGCAAAAAAGTCATGTGAGGTGTTAATTTGCTTCCATATGATTACATGAACATGATTCACATCATATTGACTTACATTGATCTTTTGTTGCTCACTTGGTGTTGATGATTTTTGTCGAAGGTCTGCATATGAATTACTTGACTACTCTTTCACTTCTCTATTATTATTGTTAAATGATTTAGAGTTGATTATGATTGTTTGTGCTGAGGATTGAATCCGGTGTAGGACTTATTTGTGTTGGCATTACATCTCATGCACATTGACATTCTGGAAGTAAGAGGATAAATCCCGGTATATAGGGTCACACAGGGTATTCGCGGTATGTATGGTCTCTCCAGTACAGTGTGTTGCATCCAGGATATTCCTTTAGTATTTTCTGGTATATGGTGAGTATATAGATCTCACGAGTCCCTATGGGTCCTATCTATCTGACAGAGAAAGCGAGTGTATACAAGTTATTGGCCAATGCATAGCATATGCATTTGCATTTTATTTCATCCCCATTACATTACTCATTAATTCTGAGTTATGAAGTGGTGAAGTGATTGTGAAACAGTGAAAATAAATTGTTTTCCTCCCTACTTGGTTGAGATGATTGTAAGCAACTAGTGTGTCATTATTGAGGAAAATTATGAAATTCTTTTGTAACACCACAAAAATTCTAAGCTAAGAACCAGACCAAAAATCCTAAGTGTTAAGCTGTCAAGTGACAGGAAGGAACCATGGATGGGTTCCACGGACCATGGAACTAACCACGGGCTATGGATTCTACCCGTGGAACCTGACCTGCAGCCTTGCAAAAACTCTGAGATCCACGTGAGGGATCCACAGACCGTGGATGGCCCTTGTGGAAATCATACTGAGGCTTAACCTTTTTGCCTGAAAACCACAGCTGGGATCCATGGATCATGGAATGGTACACGCATCATGGTTTGTCCTCATGGAAGTCAGGTCCGCAACCTGACAATTTGGGGGGAAATCATGGACCGTGGTTCATGCCCGTGGAACCTGTGTTGAGTTTTTCAGCAAATTTTCACTCAAGTTTCCTAGGGGCATTATTGTAATTTCTCACTCCTTTAACACCATGTTATGTCATTTTAGGCCAAATTAAAGGGGATTTACTCTTACTTAGTTAGATTCTCAATCATTCTCACGCTCAAGGTTCAGAAAGAAGGTAAAAAATCATTCTCTCAAGTTCCAAGACATAGGGTTCCTTCTCCAATCCTCTACCTTTAAGTTCTAGCTAGGTAATCTCCCAAGTTCAGGTATGTGGGTATTCAATAAAGGTTTCCTTTCACCCTTATGCCGAAAACCTCAAGTTTTACTTTGCTTTTCATGAATTTATAAAGTTAGGGTTTTACCCAATTATGAAATTTCCTGTAAATTTATTTTCTTTACATCGTTATATGATTTCTAATCCTTAATACATGATTTAGCATGAGTTTTTACACGTATTTCTATCACGACCCAAAATTGGGCCACGATGGCACCTATATAACCACCTGGTAGGCAAGCCAATCCAAAGAAATGGAAGATAATAATACAATATAAATAAGGAAAATGCAAGAGAAAATATAAGGAAATAAGGGCCAACAGTATAGATACATACCAACTGTAATAAATATACAAAAATGGCCTTGAAGTGACCGAGAAGATAATATATACACAAGAAGCAACTCCGGACCTGGTGTCACCAGTACAAGAGAATCTAAGGTACGGAATAGCTATACAACAAGGAAGTATAGCTAACTATGCCAAAACAATAGGTACCCAGTAGGCACCATAGGCCGACCGAGCTCAGAAAGATAATATATAATATAAATTACATGAAAGTAAACTAACTACAGGGATCCACCTAATTCTAGTTATCTACTAACAGAGTCGTAACCCAAAAAATGGTGAAGATAATAATTATAATAAGGCAAAGGCGCTCTAAGTATACATAAACAAATGCGATGCACAAAGAGATGATATGATGCAAAATGTGGCCAATGCAATATGAGTCTGGAATTCCAGCATCAGACGAATAGTAAGTAAATATGAGTCTGGAATCCCAGTGTCACGCCCCGAGGCTACCCCTTAGATGTAATACGGTGCTTAGTGTCACAAGTGACCCCAAGCTAACCCATGGTCTGGCATAGCTAGACAATTTCTGATAAAACATGAACTGTGCAAAAAATTGAACGCATTTAAATATCTGAGATGGGAAGGAAAAGCCCAATATGTTTGAATATATATAAATATGTGAAATGTGATAAATCTAAAAGTAAACTGAAATACTCAAAAGTTGATTCTAATCTATGTCTGAAAGACTCTAACTGAAGTGAGTTGTTGGGACAAGCTTAGAGCTAACTCTAAAAGTCTGAAACTAGAATATAATGCTAAAAGGATAAGCATAAGCTATCGTCATTAGACTATGAGGACTCACCACTGAGTTGCTGAGTAGGAACTGGGAGATCGTACTAAGTGCGGTCTGGATGTTGAGCGCTTGAACCTACATTATATAATGATGTAGCTCAAAAGTATGTGCCAGTACTTTGAATGTACTGAGCATGCAGGATATATGCAAAGCTATACAACATAAAGATTGAACAAGAAAATACATATACTGAAGCCTGAACTGAGAGACAAACTGAATGCAATGACCAAGTAAATAACATGAATGATGTAACATGCTGAGCTGAGCTGAATAACTGAATACAAGGTCAATTTAAGGATAAATATGACTGTGGGAGCTACTATTAATCGACAAATCCCAAGTTGAGCTAATTATGGGGCCAACTTGTAACCCTGGATGGAAGGGTGTTCATACCTTGCCAAGGGTATAAACAAGCCTAACGTGGATCCACTAAACTGATGTCCACAAGGAACAAGGGTGACCAGCCTAACCTAACAACTGGCCCCTTTCATACCTACGGTGGCATCGTAGTTCTGGGACTGAGGGACTGCTACTAAAGGTCTTAGCCTAATCTGACAGTTAAGCGTTCATCCTTTCATTTTCTCGGTACTAAGCCTACTCCCAACTGAATACATAAGCAATGAAATGCAAGATGAAACACTGGATAGCTTAAATACTGATAATCATCTGAGAATGCAACATAAATATACTAAAACTGATGGCATTCTAATTTCGAAGAATAATTGTCTGAATTATCTGTCTAGCAAATATAAATTATGAGTAATGAATTCAACACAAGCTAGGATTACTGAATTTTATGCATGTGACAATGCTAATTCTCCAAGAACATGTAATTATTATCACACAAGCAAATAGAATCTGAATTACAATGATTTCCTAAGATTTAAGGAACCCTAGGTTTGAATAACTCATGGGGAATCGAAGAACTGAACTGAATCTAGGGAACCAATGGGTGAAAGGAACCCACTAGTGAAATCCCATATACCTGGATGAGAATATATGGAGAAGTCCTTGGATTTTAGGGGTTGAGCTTGAAGAAGACCTTCTGCTCGTTCTTGAGAGAAACTGTCGCCTCTTTTCTCCTTTTTTTCTAAGTGTCTGATGATTTTAGGAGAATGGGTGATTTAGGTACTTTTTTGACCAATTAACTAGGCTTAGACTAAGCAAAATAACATAGCTTAGGATTTAAAAGAGGTAGGAAAGGTCTGGAATACCCCTGGGAAAATTAAAAGAAAACTGCTGAAATTCGTGACTCAGGTTCCACAGACGGGTTCCACGGTCCGTGGATGCTTCCACGGCCTATAGAACCCTGTCGTGGTTCTTGGTCCCTTTTATCAAGCTGCGGGTCTGAGTTCCACGACTTGGTTTCACGATCCATGGAACCATCCATGACTCGTGGAACCCTATCGTGGTGTTCTGGAGGGATTGATGACCCTCATGTCTGAGTCCCACGAGACCGTTCCATTACTCGTGGATCATTTCACGATTTGTGGAAATAGGTCGTGGTTTCATAGGGACAGTTGGGTCTCAGGTTTGAGTTCCACGAGTGGAATCCATGACTCATGGATCATTCCATAGTCAGTGGTTCTGACTCGTGGTCTTGATCCAACTTGACTGGTCTCTGTCTGAGTTCCACGGATGCATTCCACGGTTTGTGGTCTGTTCCACGGTCCGTGGAAACCATCTGTGGTTTCGGCTGGGATTTGGAAAATTTTAGTTTTTGGTTTTTCTGAGCTGAGTCTAGGCTTGGAAGTTCTGGGGTGTTACACCCAGCATCTGACAAATAGTAAGTAAATATAAGTACAGAATCCCAGCATCGTACATGCAATACGTAAAAATGTCCTCCATGGAACTTAAAAAAAATCAGTAAAAAGGGAGGCATTTAGTTCTTAAATCCAAAACTGGTGGTAAGGTAGTGCAACTCTTTCTTAAAACCTTTGCAATACAAAATAATAACAAAAAACCATCCTTTCTAACTCGAAACCAACAATTCTTTCTTATGAAAAACCATTAATATGCCAAGTCCTTGAATGCAGAAACAAGAGTAAGCGGTACAACACCCAAACAAAGACAGAGATATAACACCAAGGTGGGTCCAAAACACCCCCAAACAAGGTACTCACCTGGAACTCCATCCGGTCCAATGATATGGCCTCGGCACCATAGTTACACATTTCAACGGTAAATAACGATGGAAAAGAAAAGGAACTATAATGCGAAAACAAAACAAGGCGTCTACTCTACCTCTAAAACCTCCTAAAGTTACTCTAAAGATTCTAGGCTACCCACAGTAATTCTACAAGCTCCTATACTAAGGATAAACATAGATATACTACTCTACAGTCCCAAAAATTGCCAAGATAAGCAGAAACAATATTTAAGCCTAATTATGTACTAAACCTAGCCTAACATTCATGCAACTCTTAACATATAAAATCTAACTAAGCCAAGTCTTAAAATAATAAACCGTAACCTACCTCGGGGACAAACTGCAAACATGAACCGTCACTCGTGTGCCTTCCTCTTTCGAACAACCTCAGAAAGCTCCTACACTATCAAGAACATAATCCAAGTGTCAGGATGAGAAGAATAACACCCATATAACTTATACATATTTTGGGCCAGAAATCGTGTCAAAAAATGACCCTCGGGGCTCGCATAACGAAATAGAAAACAAATTTCACAGTTATGTCCGCAATGGGTTTAGAAACCCATGCCCAAAATTTGAGCACGAAGGCGACTCATTTCGAGGCCTAAAATATCCCCAAAGTCCACTTGATCAAAAATCTTGCATGCAAAAGGGTCAAATTTACGGAAGGAACGGAAGAAAAAATGTTAGGACAATGACTACAACGAAGATAGGAAGCAAATTACCTCAATAGGGTCGACGAGAATGGATGATTTCTCCTACTAACTGAGCTCTAAATATTGGAGGATTTAAGTTGGTTGGAAATGGAGTTTGAAAAGAAGAGAAGCTCATTTATCTACCAGCGATTGACACACCTGCAGTCAAAATGATGCCGGTGCAGTGTTGTTGTGGCACCCAGATCAGCGCAGGGGCAGTGGTAACCAAACCCTAACCCTCACAGGTGCGATGAACACGCTACAAGGGCAAAATTGCGGGCATGGCAAAAGGAGCACAGGGGCATCCCCTATCGACATCAGCCAGGGTCGCAGGCGCGACTGGTGACCGCAGGGGTGGTAGCTTAGGTGCGCCCCCCAGGTTTGCAGGCGTTCCATACCAAATAGCAGTAGAACCAGTTGTAACAACACACATCCAAAATTCTGACCGCACCCTTGAGATTTATTCGGAACCCCATGAACATAAATCAAGCATGTGACCCTACCAAAAATGGCATTTTGGACTCGACGGAATTAACAAAACTCCCAATGAAGATTGTTTCAAAGAAAAGTGCTCCCCATGCCTAAAACCAACTTTAACCAAAATGGAACCCAATAGCCCAAAGTCGACGCTCTAGAGCTAATAGCGCTAACGGAATTTCCATCCAAGGATACCTTCCTCGAATATTGACCAAAGTCAACTCTACCATCCTTAAGAGTTGCAAAACAGGGAAATGAGCTTAAAACACAAATGAATGGCGCAGGAACTAAACCGTCAGTTCTGGTAAGTCATAAATGACTTGTAGCCACCGTGGGAAAGCTCAAAATACAGAAAAAACACAAAAATCAAGGAAATGACCTAGAGGGTCATTACAACAACCACTACTAAAAGAACTTTCATCCTCGAAAGTTAAAGAAAAGAAGATACATGAAGGCTCGAAAAGATGAGGATAACGGGTCCGTATGTCAGTCTCGATCTTCCAAGTAGCCTCCTCGATAGGATGATGCTTCCACTGAACCTTAACTGATGGAATCTACTTGGGCCTCAACTTCCTAACCTGCATGTCCAAGATAGCAAGAGGCTCTTCCTTAAAAGCCATAGACTCATCCAACTGAACAGAATCCAACTGAAGCACATGAGACTCATTCGGAACATACCGCCACAACATAGAAACATGGAAAACTAGATGAACACCAGAAAGAGCAGGAGGTAGGGCCAACTTATAAGTAACCTCTCCAATGTGACAAAAGATCTCAAACGGCGCAATACACCTAGGACTGAGCTTACCCTTCCTCTCGAACATCATCATGCCCTTCATGGACGACACCCAAAGGAACACATGATGACCAACCATAAACTCTATGTCTCGAACCCTCTGATCAGCGTAACTCTTCTGCCTACTCTGGCAGTGTGAAGTCTCTCCTAAATGACCCAAACTCTATCCATAGAATCACATAGCAAGTTGTATCTCATGGCCTTACCTCAAAGTCATCAAACTAACCCATCGGAGATATACACTGTCTACCATACAAAGCCTCGAACGGAGCCATCTGAATGTTGGAATGGTAACTATTATTATATGTGAACTCTGCCAAAGCTAAGAACTAGTCCCACTGACCCCCAAAATCAATAACACAGGCTCACAATATATCCTCCAGAACCTGAATAGTGAGCTCGGACTGACCATCAGTTTGTGGGTGAAAAGCAGTGTGAAGCTTAACTCTAGTACCCAACTCTCTCTGAATAGACCTCCAAAAACACGAAGTAAATTAAGTACCACGGTCAGAAATGATAGAAACTGGCACCCCATGCAAATGGACAACCTCACGGATGTAAATGTGACCCAACTTCTCAAAACTATGGGGGTCTGAACTGACAGAAAGTGAGCAGACTTTGTCAATATATCCACGATGACCCAAATAGCATCAAATCTCTACAAAGTACATGGCAAACTGACTACGAAGTCCATGGTTATCCGCTCCTATTTCCACTACGGAATGGGTAGCCTCTGAGTCAAACCACTTGGTCTCTGGTGCTCAAACTTTACATGTTGATAGTTCAAGCACCTAGACACAAAATATGTGATATCCTTCTTCATACCACACCACTAGTAGTGCTGCCTCAAGTCACGATACATCTTAGCTGCCCCGGGATGAATGGAATACCTAGAACAATAAGCCTCCTTTAAGATTAATCTAATAAGGTCACCAACTCTAGGAACGCAGATACGACCCTCAATCCTCAGAACACCCTACAAATCTAGGGTCGCCTTCCTAGCCTCATCGCTTAACACCTTATCATGAATGATCCTCAACCTCACATCATCAAACCGTTGTGCCTGAATCTACTCCAACAAGGAAGATCTAGCCTCAACACAAGCAGAAATACAGCCCGACTTAGAAATGTCAAGTATGACCAACCTGTTAGCCAAGGACTGGATGTCCAAAGCGAAAGGTCACTCCTCCGCTACCTGCGCTATCTCAAATTTAGGTCCTTCTAGATGAAGATGTACTGAAGACTATGATGGTCAGTGAAGATCTCACAATGCACGCCATACAAATAATGCCTCATAATCTTTAATGTGAAGACTACACCCGCTAACTCCAAGTCATGAGTAGGGTAGTTCCTCTCATGAACTTTTATATGTCTAGAAGCATAAGAAATCACTCAGACCTTCTGCATTAATACACCACCCAAATTGACATAAGAAGCGTCACAATACACTGTACACCCCTGACCCTCGACCGAAAGAGTAATAATCTGAGTTGAAGTCAATAAGGCCTTGAGTTCAAAAAGCTCGCCTCACACTCATCTGACCACTTAAAAGGGATGTTCTTTTGAGTCAATCTATTCAACAAAGTTGCTATAGAATAAAACCCATCCACAAACCATCTATGGTAACCTGCCAACCCAATGAAACTGTTAACCTCGATATGAGAAATAGTCCTAGCCCAGTCACGAACTACTGCAATCTTTACCGGATCCATCATAATCCCATCCTTGGACACCACGTTCCCCAGGAATGCCATAGACTCAAGCCAAAACTCACACTTAGTGAATTTGACATATAACTAATGGTCTCGCAAGGTCTGAAGTACAACTCTCAAATGTTGCTCATGCTCCTCTCTACTTATCGAATATACCAGAATGTCGTCGATGAACACAATCACAAAGGAATCCAAGTAGTACCTGAACACATGGTTCATCAACTCCATAAAAGTTGATGGGGCATTAGTCAACCGAAAAGACATGACTAGGAACTCATAGTGGTCGTATCGAGTTCTAAATACAGTCTTTAGGATATCTGCAGCCCTAATCCTCAAATGGTGATAACCAGACCTCAAGTCTATCTTAGAGAACACTACTGCACCCTATAGTTGGTCAAACAAATCATCAATATGTGGCATCGGATACTTATTCTTAACTATCACATTATTCAACTGCTTGTAGTCATACACATACACATGGACCCATCCTTCTTCTTCACAAATAGAATTGGAGCACCCCACGAAAACACTAGGCCTGATAAACCTTCTACTCAACATATCTTGGAGATGATCCTTAAGCTTCTTCAACTCAGCTGGTGCCATTCGATATGGCAAAATAAAAATAGGTTGAGTGCTTGGGTCAACATCAATACCAAAGTCAATATCACGATCATGAGAAAGACCCGATATATTAGAATGAAACACATACGAATACTTGCAAACCACAGGAACTGACTCAAGTGAAGGTATGGTGGCACTAGTATCACGGACGTAAGCAAGATAGGCCAAGCACCCCTTCCCAACTAACCGTTGGGTGCTCAGGAAAGATATAACTCCCTTTGACATGTGGTTGTCGACACCCTTCCATACTATAGGAGGGATACCAAGCATTCATAGAGCAACGGTCTTGTGAAGAAATCCAAGACTGCATCGTAGGGAGACTGCCAATCCATGCCCAAAATCACATTGAAATCCACCATATCTAGTACAATCAGGTCTACCCACATATCATACCCTAGGATAGTCACCACACAAGCCCAATATACATGATCCACTACTAAAGAATCTCCTACTGGGGTAGCTACATGCAAAGATGATAATGCTCAAATCGTTCTCTCCAAGTTGGAGGTCACGATGATCGTCAGAGCAAAATAAAATTTATAATTTCCAATGAGTGTCGGGGTTGTACCCAAGGGAATACCGTATTCTCAATTGAACAAATAGAAAATCCAAGAAACTTATTAAAGTTCATTTAACAAAAAGGAGAAAAAGATATCTAAAGGGGGGTTTTACACCAAAACTAAAGATAAAATCAAATCAAATAAAAGATAGATTGATCAATGGCTTTTACCTTGCTTTTGCCAAGCAAGGATAACAAGGGAGAATTGGGAATGGGATTTCAATTCACAAGACTTGCACCCAGTTGACACGTAGGTAGTCTTGGTTGAAGGTATGCCTAACCGTTTTTTGACCAATTGAGCATATATCTCGTATGTTCTCTCGAACCACCACGAGTAAGCAATAAACCAACCAAATAACTTCGGTGAGTTGGGTTATCTCTAACCCCAACTCTTAGATGGGAGTTTCTTGCAACCAAATTATCTCTAGCCTTGGTCTAGAGTGGAAACCCCAAATCCCCACTATTGAATCTTCCCGAATTTAGGGAAATTCTCTCTCATACAAAAACCCAATTTAGAAAGTTAAGTCAATGTTTGAAACTAGACTATAAATTCAAGCATGGAGGATTCAATAGACCCAAATAATCAAACAAGAGCAAAATCTATATATTAATTCAATACCCAAACAAGTATTATCTCTAATACAAACCCAAATCTCAATTCAACAATTACACCAATAAAATAGCAATTAAGAACAAGAGTTGAAGAATGGAAACTAATGATTTTACAATAAAGAGCATCTAAATCTTCACTCCTATGGTGTTGGTAGATGAACTTTCTCTCCAAGCTTGCCAAAAGTTATGAAAATAGCCAAAGATGTGTTCCCAATCGGCTGAGAAGACTTTTATATGGATTGGGGTTTCCAAATATGTGAAGTTTCAAAACTGCCCCAGTTGCCTCCACTTTCCTTCTTCACCTACGCAGAAGGTCGGCCGCGTACGTGGAGTGTCTTTTTCTGGTTGACCTTCACGTACGCGGTCAAGGGTTCGCATTCACGGAGATTTGCTTCAGTTGGCCTTCATGTACGCATGTGGGACACTGTGTTTGCGAAGGCATGTACTGCTGCCAGCTACTTGCTTCTTCGAATAGCTCTTTTTTGACTTGTTTTCAGCCGAATTCTTCCCGAGCACTTCTAAAACACAGGAACCTGCAAAATAGAAGTAATACGTGTCAATTACCGTATTTTTCCACTTATTCTTAGCAAAAGCATAAGTTTAAAGGCTAAATAAGTAGGAAGAATACCAACTTATCAAACCCCCAAACTTGAACTATTGCTTGTCTTCAAGCAACTCAAAGATTATAACTCAAGAGGCATACAACACAAGTGCAAATAACAATACTACAAGCCAAGGGAAACCCATTTCAAACACCAAGCATGACTTCGGTTGGTACTAACGATTAGTCAATCGCATGATACTTACTCTGAACATTCCTTTCAATTCAAAAAACAATTGAATTATGCCATGGCAAAATAAGAACAAGAAAGTGACAACAACCAATTCTCAAGATGTGACTCAAACCACTAGCTTACCAAAACATACTCATTTGATTCATTTCTTCAGAGTTTATCAATGTCACCAACTATCCTAATTCGCATGCCCTCACAAGAACAAAAGTCCCAAAAACATATTATGTACAAAGAACAATCACAAGGGACAAATACAAACACTCACACTCACAAGGAAGTTTAAGTGCACACACGTCGAACCATAGGCTTGCCCTTCATATAAATTGCCACTAATGTAGGGTAGCTAAGATCGGAATCACCAAGGACCTGCGGGTTACGATGTTGGCTAGGGATAAGGTGAGGATATCATTTGGTTTGAGTGACTATGCCTCCCTAATGCTCTTTGTTCTTATTTCGAACACCGCTCACATTTTCAATTTCAACTTCACCTTATTTCTCCCTCACACAACCCAAGATTCTCCTCTTTAACTAATAATCATTCAACTACTTATATCACTTTCACTTGGTAGCACCTACTTTTGCTTTTCAATTTTCTCATTGGATTGATCTTTTGGAGCAATTTTCAATTTGAAATTAAGGTGCTACCTTGCACTTGAAGTGCACTTCTTTTCTTCTCCTTATTTGATCATATGCACCCCCAAACTTAGGCATTTGCCTATATTATATTTCGTCCCCCCCCCCAACTTAGGCTTTTAGCCTACATTTCATTTTCAAGCAATTAGGGAGGATGGGTGCCAAAATAGAGGTTCCAAAAAGGTCAAGGTGTTACAAGGTGCCAAAAGATGGTCACAAGCTCAAAAGGGGCTCACTAGGGTTGATGTTATGGGAAGTCATTTGAGTGAAGTGGTTATCAAAAAGGGCCTAAGGTCATTTTCCAAGCTTGGTTACACCTAGAATTTCGCCTTGAATCATATTCGGGGAAAGTTATAGACAACACGCATGCCCGAGAATTATTCAACTAATTCTCACCACACATGTCATGCGAATTATTCAAGAAGGATCAATTTTTAACTTCCTAATCAAGAACCAAGAGGAGACATCTATATTATCATCGCTAATGAGCTAAGAGTCACAAAAAGATAAAAGAGTTGTCACAAGCCTCATTCTTCACCATGCATTTTTCACAAAATTTTAGAAGGGTATGTCTATTTCATTTAGCATGCAAGACTACTTCATTAGTATCAAACAAGTCAATTTGCAACCAAAACCTTAAAAGATGATGATTTTCCCTTAAGAATGACGTCACTCAGTCTATCATTGGGCCAATTCATCTATCTAAATTGGTATGGATACACCGGTTGGATCAACACAAATATCACATTTTCTAGGCACATGCGAATTGCATAAGTCGATGTGTGTGTTGCACATGCAACACACAGGCCAATAGGTGGCCATATGCAAAGCTCGTGTGGTTCGCACATCGACATGTGTGACACAAATATCCCTCCTTCTCAGACAAGTTCCATCTAGCCTAACAGGTACTCAGACTTCCCCTAGCTCACAACAACCAGCATCTCAACTACCAAGTAACAAAAGAAGCTAAAAAGTAAAGAAAACAAAAAAGCTAAACCATCAACTTCTTCCATACAACATCAAAACCCAACGAGGGTGCAAATCCACAAAGTACACCCGACAAGGGCATAACAGTATATAAACAAATAAAACAAGCCCGGCAAGGGCACAATAGTATCCAAAATGATAAACCAAGCCTGGCGAGGGCACAATAATATCCATAAGTAAAGTAAGCTAAGCTAGAAAGATAGAGTGTGGATCAACACGCCACCCCCAAATAAGATAGGGAAGTGCCATCACTGCATCAAAGTAAGGAATAAGTTTGAGGAGGCTCCCTGAGGTGTATCAATCTGAACTGGAGGAAGAGGGAAACTCAATTCGTTCCTCATCCTCATCATCATCATCCTCCAGTGTACCCGATCCACAAAAAGACTTTAATCTATCCATCATCTTGTTCAAGAACTTGCTCTTCTTTTTCTCGTGCTCGCTGAACTTCTTTTGTTGCTTTTCAACTTTACCCTGCCTATGGCTCATATTCTCCAAGCGGGTATTCATTGTACTCAAGCACCCATTAATCAATTTCTGCTCATTCACCTTCTTGGTAAGAGAGGGAGGGACTCAGAACCTGGTAGTGTGTCGACTCCAGCTGAGCCAGTAGAGAATCCAGCTGATAACTGTTGAACATGTGCATCTACTCCCTGAATCTGACTAGAGAGGTGACACATGAGATAGGTCCCAGACTGTAGAGCTCCCATAGACTGAGATAATCCATATGCAACTCCCGAAGGGCCAGTGGGTTCAGTCAAAGACTCCGGAAACTGTCTTAAGGATGGAGAAGCTACGTCAATCTTTCTCTTTTTCTGCTTTGCTTCTGGCGCCCTCTTCAACAATGGGTGGGTCAGAGTTGCTGGCTTCTTTTTAATTTCAGTCAGATTCAGCAACACCCCAGCTTCATAACACAAATGAGTCACCAATGAAGGGAAGAAAAGGCTTTTAGACCTTCCACTAGCTACCTCAGCCATTTGAGCCACAATATGGAGCCCAACATTCACATCGATGCCATCAATGAGGGCAGCCACCATCAATGCTTGGTCAGGGGTCATATCAGTGTCATAAGAGTATGGTATGATCCTCACATAGAACGAAGGCCAAGTCTTGGCTTCTGCAGTGAACTCATGTTAATCAACCCTTTTTTGCAAAGTCAACCAATTCGAAGTCACCCCATTATGCAACTTGTCTACCAACCACTGGTGTCCTTCAGCTTTGAATTTTGCAATGTAAACCTCATTATCAGCATCTGAAGATTGTATAGTGCATTGATGATCTCGGGGTTGAAACTCACTTGGACCCCCTGAACAGTAGTGACTAGTACGCCATTAAAATCAGTGATCGAAGAATTAGCATAGAACTCAGTGACCACTGTATGGCTAGCCATGATGGGTGGAGGGGCAAAGCATATCCACCCCCGCACCTCTTGTAGAATTCTGGCATTTTCTGTTCAACTTTGTCCATATTGATTCCTTTTTCCCTAACAAAGGGCTTGAACAATAGCTCATCATACCGGCGCTCACATGATGCCGATAGACACCTGTCTTGATGGTAGTTCTCCTCTATTTCCACATTTGGAGCATTTTCAACTTCACTATCACTACCGTTAGAGGCCATATATTTTATCAAAGTACCTACAAAACACACCATTATGTTAAAAGTTCCTAGGGACACTTAAAATAATGTATTATGAAACACTTAGGCCAAAGAAATAGCTGAAAGAAATTTCGAGGTGGGCTGTGTGGAGCTACTATTTTGACACTACCAGACATCCCTTCTTCGCATTCGCGGCCAGGTGGCTTCGCTCGCAAAGAAGGATTTTTATTTTTTAGAAATTTTCTCCTTCGCGAATGTGGCCAGGTGACCACGAACGCGAAGCCATCGAGTTCACCCATATCAGTGCCTCTTTGAGGCATTTTCTCAAACACTTGGAAGTCATACTTTATTTAAGTAACTTTTATGCTTATTGCTCATGCCAATCACTACATTATTGCACTCTTGCACACACTTTACCCATCTTAATCAATTTTTCCTAACAATTAAGCACAATTAGAAGTTGATTTAAAGCAAGGGGAGATCAACCAAGAATGCCATTACCCATTTACTACACATCAAGTTGAGGAAGAAAGGAACCCATTTCAAGATACAAGAAGGGTGGAGTTCATACCTGATGGATTGCATGTTGTGAAGCAATAAATGAAAGGACTTGATGGAATTATTGTGTGCCAAAGGAGAGGGAGTACTCTTGTTTTGAGAATAAAAATGTTTGGGGCTTCTGATTTTTGAACGTTTTTTAATATTTAGCCAAACTGCCTGGATGCTTCGCATTCGCGGGCAGCCCGATGCATTCGTGAAGGCTTGACTTTTAGCTGGCCTTCGCGTTCGCAGCCGGTCCACTGCGTTCTCGAAGAAGGAGTGTTGGGAAAGATTTTTCAATTTTTCTCCATCTTACTGCCCGCATTATGCGCTAGCTGGAGCTACGGGTACTTTGTGAGGTGCGAAATGCACCACATTCGCACATGCCGAACTTTTTAATCAATTCACTATTTGCTTGTGCGATGGCATGTGCGACGGGCACTCTTCCAGGTGCGAAAAGCACATTTTTCAGAGGTATTTTTGGTACTTCTCAACACTTGGTTCCTCTTCTCATTCGTTTGGGAACCTAAAAACACACCAAAAAGAAACAAAAAGTAAAGTAAAGCATAAAAACAATGGGTTGCCTCCCATCAAGCGCACCATTTAACATCGCAGCGCGACGCAATCTATCTCACCATTTAAATCTCCACTTGGAAGATTTGAACCTTTGACCCAAACTTGAATCGAATTTTCGGTGACAATCCCGGGGTGAAAGTTTGAGCATGAGAAGGCCATTCACTTGATTTCGCATTTTGCACTTTTTATCCTTCAAGTGAGGAGGACACTTTGCCTTCTTTCCATGACAAACTAAAAAATGGATAGACCTTCATCCACCCTCCTTCCAAGGTCTTCCAAAAGCTTGATTACTTCGGCTTTCATGCATTCAATCAAACTTAAGGTCGAAGAAAGGTTGAAGTGGGATTTGGGCGTCTCCACCTTCAAGCTTGCCTCATTCACAACATCCTCACTTTGAGATGTCATGACATCATGTCCCACATATAGGGTAGTTGGTTGTAACACCGCCTTCAATTCATGATCCTCCCTTGTGTTTTCCTCTTCTTTAGCCCTTACGTCCACAAAGCATTGCTTTATGGATTACACACTCTCCTCTTGGGTTTCTAGCGAGGCCATGAGGGTTTAGAGCTTGACATATATGCCTTATTCACTTGCAAAGTCATGGTCCATGTTGAGGTCACAAGCACCACTAGCAACATTGTTAGCACGAGAAGGGGGAGGGGGACGATCATCATTGGGGCATTCTCTCCAATGTCCATCATGACCACCACACAAATAGCAATTGCACCGATCATAGGAGCGAGAAGGGGAATACCTTCCTCTCTTAGGGCCAATTCTACACCTTCGTCCAAGGTAGGGTCCTCTATAATAAACACAATAGTCAAGAATATAAATTGGGATGTAACTATCAACATTTCTAGCATTCAAATAAGCCATGATGCCATCAACAAACTAAAACTAAACAAAAGAAAAACAACTATTCACAAAAATGAACTAGAGTAAGTAAACTCAAATTCTAAACTAACTAAATACGCCAAATTGTTCCCCGGCAATGGTGCCATTTTTGATAATGCTCAAATCCTGCTCTCCAAGTTGGAGGTCACAGCGATCGTCAGAGTAAAACAAAATTTATAATTCCCAATGAGTATCGGGGTCATACCCAAGGGAACAATGTAGTCGTGATCGAACTAATAGAGAATCCAAGCAACTTATTGAAGTTCAATTAACATAAAGGGGAAAAAGATATCTAAAGGGGGGTTTTAGACTTAAACTAAAGATAAAAGAAAATTGAATAAAAGATAGATTGATCAATGACTTTCACCATGCTTTTTCCAAGAAAGGATAACAAGGGAGAATTGGACATGGGATTTCAATTCTCAAGACTTTCACCCGGTTGACACGTAGGTAGTCTTGGTTGAAGTTATGCCTAACCATTTTTTGACCAATTGAGCATATATCTCGTGTGTTCTCTCGAACCACCACGAGTAAGCAATAAACCAACCAAATAACTTCAGTGAGTTGGGTTATCTCTAACCCTAACTCTTAGATGGGAGTTTCTGGCAACCAAATTATCTCTAGCCTTGGTCTAGAGTGGAAACCCCAAATCCCCACTATTGACTCTTCCCGAATTTAGGGAAATTCTCTCTCATAAAAAAACCCAATTTAGAAAGCTAAGTCAATGTTTGAAACTAGACTATAAATTCAAGCATGGAGTATTCAATAGACCCAAATAATCAAACAAGAGCAAAATCTATATATGAATTCAATACCCAAACAAGTATTATCTCTAATACAAACCCAAATCTCAATTCAACAATTACACCAATAAAATAGCAATTAAGAACAAGAGTTGAAGAATGGAAACTAATGATTTTACAATAAAGAGCATCTAAATCTTCACTCCTATGGTGTTGGTAGATGAACTTGCTCTCCAAGCTTGCCAAAAGTTATGAAAATAGCCAAAGATGTGTTCCCAATCGGCTGAGAAGACTTTTATATGGATTGGGGTTTCCAAATATGTGAAGTTTCAAAACTGCCCCAGTTGCCTCCACTTTCCTTCTTCACCTACGCAGAAGGTCGGTCGCGTACGCGAAGTGTCTTTGTCTGGTTGACCTTCACATACGCGGTCAAGGGGTCGCATTCATGGAGCTTTGCTTCAGTTAGCCTTCGCATACGCATGTGGGACACTGCGTTTGTGAAGGCATGTACTACTGCCAGCTACTTGCTTCTCCGAATAGCTCCCTTTTGACTTGTTTTCATCTGAATTCTTCCCGGACACTTCTAAAACACAGGAACCTGCAGAATAGAAGTAATCCGTGTTAATTGCACTATTTTTCCACTTATTCTTAGAAAAAGCATAAGTTTAAAGGCTAAATAAGTAGGTAGAATACCAACTTATCAAAAGGCACATGCAATAACTCACAAGTAGACTCCAGACGAGTACCATAATAAGAAGACACATACAAAAAATGTAGACCCCAGATCAAACATTGCCAAAGCTGACTGATGGAAAATGGAGATCATACCTGTGATAATAGCATATGAAGCCTCAGCCTTTGGATGGCCTAAAAATGCATAAATGTGGCTCTGACCACCACGACCACCTAATCTACCAGACTGAGGACCTCCTCGAGTACTCTGGGGACCACCCCTACTACCTTGTGCACCTGCCTCTAGCCGGTGGTGCTCGAGCCCTAGGGGGCTGAATAATCTAACCCTATTAACCATCATGAGGACAATCTTTAATAAAATGCCCCAACTCACCATACTCAAAGCACCCTCTGCTCGCCAAAGTTCAAACAGAAGAACCCTCTGAACCAAACTGGTCGCCATGTCCCAAATACCTAGAATGTGCACCACGCAGAGACTAAATCAAACCCTGACTATTGTGACCCTCAGCAATCTGTAATGCGCCTGAACAGATCAGCTCGACTGGAAATGTTGTTGATGTTGACCCCTACCAAAGTAGCCTCTACCATGTGTGAGCTGTTGTAGCTACCCTACTAGTGGGGCCTCTTATCGATGTCCCCTTGGGTCTCGCAATGTACATCCTCAATAGTGCGAGCATGATCTACTACCTCCAAGAATGATTGACCCAAAGTTACCATACCCTTTGTAGCCAAATAGAGTTGTAAAGTCAAACCTCGAATGAACCGACGCACCCTCTCGTGCTCAGTGGGTAGAATCATAGTGGTGTGTATCCAACTCGTAAAAGCGAACCTCGTACTCTGAAATGGACATGGAGCCTTGCTCCAACCTGGAGAACTAATCTATCAACCACTCTCTCAAGATGCACGGTACATACTTCTCCAGGAAAGCTGCGGAGAACTGTGCCCATGTAAGCAAAGGTGACCCAACTGGCCTGCAAGCTATATAAGACCTCCACCACTATTTCACTCGACTATCTAGCTGAAACATGGTGTAATCTTCTCCATGAGACTCGACCAACCCAAGATTATGCAATCACTCCTAGCAACTACTTAGAAACTCATGCACATCCTCCCTAGGAGCACCTGAAAACCTCAGGGGACCCAACCTCAGAAACCTACCAAGCATCTTTTGCTTCTCAGAAGACATGACCGTCCAGCTGGCAACACCTTTAATCAGGGAGATGCATTAGCAGGCTGCGCTCTTGAACCCTGTGCCACTGCCTAGGCTAAAGTCTGAGCCTCGTCTCTAACCTGAGAACTAATCAGAGTACCGAGCGAAGCTGTTGGCTGTGACATACCCTCAAGGAACCCAAGCAAGCAAACCAAAGTGTCCTGTAGCACTGGAGTAGCCACAAAATCTACCGGATATTGGGCAGCCCCACACCCTCCGGCTTATACTATACCTCCTCAATCCTAATATTAGGCTTTGGTAATGATAACCTAGTCTAGGCTCGAGTTGGCGCCACAGCCCATCCCCTACCTCGGCCTCTAGTTTGACCTCTACCCCATCCCCTAGCTTGGGCTCTAACTATAGGTGTTGGGGCCTCGTTCTCACCTGCTGTTGATCTCGTCCGAACCATCAGAGAAAGAGTGAAACAAAAGATACTTAAAAGTTGATAAGGTCAAGGACACACAATATGGAATCAAACAAAATGGAATCTTTCCTAGGAATGTCATATAGCCTCTCACATATAGGATACGGACATTGTTGTACCAATCCATAAAACTCTACTACACACTTTGCTCTTATACTAGAAAGACCGGTGAACCTAGAGCTCTGATACCATTTAGTCATGACCAAAAATTGGGTTGCAATGGCGCCTACATAACCCCCTGGTAGGCAAGCTAACCCATAGATGGGGAAGATAATAATATAATATAAATAAGGAAAATGGAAGAAAAAATATAAGAAAAGAAGGGCCAACAATACAGATACATACCAACTGTAATAAATATATAAAAATATCCCTAAAGTGACCAAGAAGACAATATATACACAAGAACCAACCCCGGACCTGGTGTCACTAGTACAAAAGCGTCTAAGGTACAAAATTGCTATACAATAAGAACTGTATAGACAAAATACAAAATATAGACAGAATGGTAGATAGAAAGCAGTAAAAGTCTCCAAAACACCGGGAGCTCACCACAATCCAAAAGCAGATGGCCACGAATGATAGGAGGATCAATGAGGGTGGCTCGTACTAGGTGCTACATCAAAAAAAATATAGAGTGTAGTATGAGTACCAAAACAACAAGTATCCAGTAGGCATCATTGGCCGACCGAGCTCAAAAAGATAATATATAATATAAATTACAAGAAAGTAAACTAATTGCAGGGATTCACCTAATTCTAGTTATCTACTAACAGCTCCGTAACCCAATAAATTGTGAAGATAATAATGATAATAAGGCAAAGGGACTCCAAGTACACATAAGCAAATGTGTTGCACCGAGAGATGATATGATGCAAAATATGGTCAATGCAACATGAGTCTGGAATACCAACATCGGACAAATAGTAAGTAAATATGAGTCTGGAATCTTAGAATTGGACAAACAGTAAGTAAATATGAGTCTAAAATTCCAGCATCGAACATGAAATACGTAAAAATATCCTCAATGGAACTTAAAAAAATCAGTAAAAAGAGAGGCGTTTAGTTCTTAAATCCAAAACTGGTGGTAAGGTAGTGCAACTCTTTCTTAAAACCTTTGAAATATGAAATAATAATGAAAATCCATCCTTTCTTAACAAAAATCAACAATCCTTTCTTACGAAAACCCATTAATATGCCAAGTCCATGAATGAAAAAATGAGAGTAAGTGGTACAACACCCAAACAACGACAGAGATATAACACCAAAGGTGAGGCAAAAGTGCCCCCAAACAAGGTACTCACCTGGAACTTTGTTCGGTCCAATGTTATGGACTTGGGCCTATAGTTACACAAATTCAACGGTAGATAACGACAGAAAATAAAAGGAACAATAAGACAAAAATAAAACAAGGCATCTACTCTACCTCTAAAACCTCCTAAAGTTACTCTAAGATCTCTAGGCTAGCCACAATAATTTTACAAGCTCATATACTAAGGATAAACAAGGATATACAACTCTACAGTCCCAAAAATGGCCAAGATAAGCATAAATAGGATTTAAGCCTAATTCTAACCTAAACCTAGACTAACATTCATGCAACTCATAACATATAAAATCTAACTAAGCCAAGTCTTAAAATAACAAACCATAACCTACCTCGGGGCCAAATTGCAAACACAAATTGTCACTCATATGCCTTTCCCTTTCGAACATCTTCAGAAAGCTACCACGCTATTAAGAACATAATCCAGGTGTCAAGACGAGAAGAATGACACCTATATTACTTATACAAAATTTGGGCCGAAAATTGGGTTGGAAAATGACCCGTCAGGCCCATGCAATGAAACAAATTTTTTTTTCATAATTATGTCCACACTGGGTTTAAAAACCCATGTCTAAAATTTAAGAACTGATGGGACTCATTTCGGGGCCTAAAATAGCCCCGAAGTTCACTTGATCAAGAACCTTGCATGCAAAAGGGTCAAATTTATGGAAGGATTGCAAGAAACAATGTTAGGATGATGACTAGAACAATGATAGGAAGATAATTACCTCAATATGACACAGAATTGATGAGAATGGATGATTTCTTCTACTAACCAAGCTCTAAAAATTGGAGGATTTAAGTTGGTTGGAAATGGAGTTTAAAAAGAAGAGAATCTCATTTAACTACCAGTGATCGGTGCACCTGTGGTCAAAATAACGCAGGTGCAGCGTCGTTGTGGCACTCAGATCACCACAGGGGCAGTGGTCAACTAACCCTCGACTCGTACAGGTGCGGTGAAGATGCCCCAGGGGCAGCACCACAGGCGCGCCAAAAAGAGCATAGGGGCACCCATTGCAGACATCACCCAAGGCCACAAGTGCGACTGGTGACCGCAGGGGAGGCAGCGTAGGTGTGTCCCTAGGCTCGCAGGCATGCCATACCAGATATTAGTAGCACCAGCTACAACAACACACATCCAAAACTCTAACCGTACCCTCAGGATTCATTCAGAACCCCGTGAATACAAAGCAGGCATACTACCCTACCAAAATGGTTCAGACTAAATGAAATAGACAAAACTCCCAACCGGATCATTTTAAAGAAAAGTGGGGCCCACGCCCATAACCAACTTTAACCAAAACAAAATCCAATAGCCTAAAGTCAACGTTCTAGAGTTAATAGCTCTGAAAGAATTTCCATAGAAGGTCTTCTTCTTCGGATGTTGATCAAAGTCAACTCTACCAGCCTTAAGAGTTGCAAAATAGAGATATAAGCTTAAAACACAAATGAATGGCCCAGGAACTAGTCTCATGCTATGCCTTTATGAATTATGTTTTTATGATATGTATGAACTCTATGATATATTTTGGGAGTAGTGTTTAGCACCAAACTGATAAGGGTTCTAGATAATCCAAGTCCAGAACTACATTGCAAGCATAGGTTTTATTTTTCCCAATAGGCTCATGATAGTGGTTCCACTCTAAACATGGTCTTATACCCCAGAAAGGTATCGAATGAGTGTAATGATCCTCTAGGTCATTTTTCTCTATTTTTTGTGATTTTTCTGCATTTTGAGCTTTCCCACAGCGACTATAGGTCATTTATGACTTACTAGGACTGAAGGTTTGATTCCCAGGCAGTTTGTTTTTGTTTTAAGCCAATTTCCCTATTTTGAAACTCTTATATCTAGAAGAGTTGGGTTTAGTCAACATTCGGAGGAGACGACCTCATATGAAAATTCCATCAGTGTTGTTAGCTCCAAAAAATTAACTTTAGGCTAGTCGGACCTTTGGTTTAGGTCCCGAGGCTTTCAGACTCATTTTAGGCTATTGAGTTTGTTTTTGGTAAAAGATAGTTTTTGGGTATGGGTCCCACTTATCATTGAAACGATCTTTATTGGGAATTTCATCAATTCTTTTGCATTTAGAATGTCATTTTTGGTAAGGAAGCATATTTAGTTTTTGTTCACGAGTTTTTGAATAAATCCCGAGGGTGTGGTTGGAGAATTTTAGAGTTGAGTTTTGCAGTTGGTGATGCTAGTTCTTATATAGGCGCGGCTGCAGTGCCTTGGTCGTACCTGCGTAGTCACCCTTGCGTTCAAATGCTGACGTCAGCAAGGCATCTCCCCTGCATTTCTCTTCTTGTCCATGTAGAGTCGCCCCTGCATTGTGTGTGCTGCACCTACAGAGATGGAGGGTCTTATTGACCTCTGCTCCTGCGGACGTAGTTGCATCACTGCACCTGCATTAATTTAACCACAGGTGCATCGATAGCTGAGAGTTTTAAGTGAAGTTCTTTATTTCACAAAATCTTTTCCACCATTGTTGGACCCGGTTAAAAGAGAGAAGCACCATATCTAGGTGATTTACTGAGCTATTAAGGTAAGACTCTTCCCCCTCTATTTTTATTCTGCGTTTGGGTCTTTATTTCGCATGTTGTTCTTGAATGTAAGTCCTAATTTGCATGATCCTTCTTCCATTATAGTGGCATGTTTCGAACTATTTGAGGTTTGAATTATTATCCAATTCCACCCAAATTTGGGGCATGCACCCTGCATCTCGTTGGGAGCATATAATTATGAAATTCATTTTCCATTTTGCTAAGTGGGCCCTGAGGGTCATTTTCCGACTCAATTTTTGGCCCAAAATTTTGTATAGCAATATGGGTGTCATTCTTCTCGTCTTAACACCTAGTTTATGTTTATGATAGCATGGCAACATTCTGGAGCACTTCAAAAGGGAAAGGATCTTGAGTAACAGTCCATGCTTGTAGTTCAGCATTGAGGTAGGTTATTGTCATGCCCCGAGGCTAGCCCCTAG